>JAURVB010013020.1:0-20426 GCA_033002965.1 Piper betle
AACCAGTCCTTGGCAACCCCATTCCAGCCACCTAATCAGCAACCCTGACCTGACCATGGTGACTCCATGTCGGTCACACAATCAGCCCATGACCCATGGCTACTACCCTAGTCGGCCACATAAACAGCACCCGACCAGACCCATGGCGGCTCCGCTTGCACCACCACCACGACGACCCTCTAGCACCACCACGGCGGTGCCCCCGACCAGCATGGCTGCACCACCACACCGACACCGACCTGTTCTCCACTCGGATTTCAGACCTGCGTGCCTCCTCGACGGTCTGTTTGGCCCTCCAAGGTGACTCCATCCGGCCAGCATCACCGTCGGGAGCAATTCCCACCTCCAGCACGTCAACCCCGCACCATGGAAGGAAATATGGCATGGTTACTGCTGGAAAACAGCAGGACATCCTCCTGGTTTTCTTCTTCCCTTCTTGATTTCTCATTTAATTCTTATGCTTATCATGTTTATGATTTATGCAACATGTGTATGCATGCAACAAAAGAAAAAGAAAGGAAACAAAATTACCTGAGCGAAGGAGGAAATCCGGCATCTGTCTGAGGAGGAAAAATGCAGATGACGCCCTCCCCTTCTCCTTTTATAATGAAATAAAATGACGGCTAGGGTACGTGGAAGCACCCCTTTACCATAATTCCTTTAACCGGGTAATTGGGTAATTGAAATGGTTCACTTAACCATTTCACTTAACCTGTTAAATGGGTACATGGTATGGTTAACTTAAATGGTTAAATGGTTAAACAATGTAGTCGACTCAACCGATTCAACTAGAATTATCCGATCAAAAATTACTTTTCAATTAACCGGGTATTTCATACTTAACCAGCTAATGATTTTTTTCCATTTAAATGAAAAAAATTAAAATTTTCCCACGCTCAATCCCACCGCATCGAACGTTATTATATATTATTATTATTATTATTATTATTATTATTATTATTATTATTATTTCTCCTGGTCTTTACAGTTTGAGAGCATGGGATGGTTATTTTATATATTGTCATATGCATCAGAACTTAATTTTACGATTTATGAATTTTAGACTTAATTGCAGTATTAAAATTCATATTTTGGAAGTATTATGTTCTTGCTTGTTAGGTTTACATAATTACATATTTTGGTAACACCCGGTCCAGTTCGGGTGGGTCGTTACAAGTTATTATTGCAATGTAAAGTTGGACTTCCTTATGATTCACTAATGTAATAAATGTGGCTATGGGAAATAGTTCGAGACTGTGAGACGGTTATTTTATATATTGTCATATGCATCAGAACTTATTTTTATAATTTATGAATATTAGACTTAATTGTAGTATTAAAATTCATGTTCTAGAGTTATTGTGTTCTTGCTTGTTACGTGTACAATATTACGTATTTTAGGTAACACCCGGTCTGGTTCAGGCGGGGTTACAGTTGGTGTCAGAGCACTGTTTCCCACAAGCTCATATTTTATGACTCAAGTACATTATTGAAAAGTCCAATAATTATCTAAGTCATAACTGGGGGAAAAAACATATTAATGAACCATGATGGTTCGATGTTTTAGATGGCACGCATACGTTGACAGTCAAGCCGATCTGCACAGTCAAATTTGAACACAGAGAATGTGTTGGCCCAGATCCTGACGGCCATGTAGGGACTAGCACAGGCTTCAGAAAATACAAATTCTGTGGTTCAGAATATCGTTCAGCGGTTACCGGGAGTGGTAGCAGGGAATGGAGCCTCAAACTCAGCAGCGGGTCCCAAAATCACCCTGGATGGTGGTCAGGGAAGTGCCCAAGGGCAGGCAAGGTTAACAGACCCGGGCGAGTGAGGGGAGCGTCCAAACCCAGTGCCACCGGTAGTCCAACAAGTGGTGCCGCCAGCTGTTGATGATAGTGACCGTTACACTATGGAAAAGTTCAGGAAGAATGGAGCTGAACTATTTGTCGGAGGGATCGATCCAATGAAGGCAGAGAGCTGGATAGACATTACCGAAAAAGCGATTTAGGGATCTGTTTGTGCCCCACCGCCATCAAGTGAGGTTGGCATCATGCATGCTTTAGGAGGAAGCATCTTACTGGTGGAAATCCATGGAAAAAACCACATTCCATCGACGCCAAGTTGTTTGGTGAGTGTAAAGCCTTGTTGGCTAACTTAGTTGAGTCTGAGTCAAAAACCCAAAGAGTTGTCCATGATTCCTATGGTAGCAGAGTTTCCCAATGTATTCCCAGAAGAACTTCCAGGGTTACCTCCTAAGCGAGCTGTGGAGTTCACCATTGACCTAGCACTTGGAACAACACCAATTTCTAAAGCACCATACCGTATGGCTCCAGCAGAACTCAAGGAGTTAAAGAGCCAACTAGAAGAGTTGTTGCAGGTAGGCTTCATCCAACCAAGTACTTCACCCTGGGGAGCCCCTATTCTGTCTGTGAAGAAGAAGGATGGATCACTTCGGTTGTGTATTGACTATCGAAAACTCAATCAAGTGACAGTCAAGAATTGGTACCCCTTACCGAGGATTGATGACTTGTTTGATCAGCTAAAAATAGTCTGGAGTATTTTCTAAGATAGATTGCAGTCTGTTATCACAGTTGCAAGTAAAGGAGTCAGACATACAGAAAATGGCTTTCTGAACTCGGTATGGACATTATGAGTTTCTGGTCATGCCTTTTGGTCTAACAAATGCACCAATGGCCTTTATGTCACTCATGAACACAGTATTTCACGCATACTTGGACAAGTTTATTATCGTGTTTGTAGATGACATTCTGGTCTATTCAAATAATGAAGAAGAGCATGTGAAGCACCTATCCATTACTCTTCAAGTTCTGAAAGAAAATCAACTATTCGCCAATCTCTCAAAGTGTGACTTCTGGTTGAAGGAGGTAAACTTCCTTGGCCATATTATCTCCAAGGCCGGAATTGCAGTGGATCCATCAAAAGTGAAAGCAGTCACTAATTGGCCACAACCTAAGTCAGTCACTGATATCAAAAGCTTCATTGGTTTAGCTGGGTTACTACAGGAAATTCATTAAAGATTTTTCCTTAGTAACATCGCCGATGACCAAACTCACAAGGAAGGGAGTCAAGTTTGAATGGAGTAGTAAGTGTGAGGAGAGTTTCCAGTCTCTAAAGAAGAGTCTAACAACTGCACCAGTCTTGACACTGCCAAATGGTAATGAAGGATTTGTAGTCTTCAGTGATGCATCTCTGTTGGGTTTAGGATGTGTCCTTATGCAAGAAGGTAAGGTGGTGGCCTATGCCTCTCGTCAATTGAAGATTCATGAGCAAAATTATGCAACCCATGACTTGGAACTGGCGGCAATGGTTTTTGCCCTGATGGTTTGGAGACACTACTTGTATGGAGCCCTATTCAAAGTCTTCTCTGACCACCAGAGTTTTAAGTATATCTTCACCCAGAATGATCTTAACCTTCGACAGAGGCGGTGGATAGAAAGGACTACGACTTCCAAATCATATACCATCCAAGGAAAGCGAATGTGGTAGCCGACGCATTGAGTCGAAAGGGCAAAGTGGACAAAAGTCAGCAGCTAGCTAGACTTTGGGCCATGTCAGCAGAAGTGGTAGCTATCAACCCGGTGGAGCAACTAACAGGATTACTGGTAAATTTGGTTATTTCCAATGATTTAGTTTGATTGTGTTAAGCTTGCACAAATGGGTGATGAGGAGCTGAATGAAATGTTCGACAAGATTCCTGACATTGTAGCTGATTGTAATAGTGTGATCAGATTTAGAGGATGGTTGTGTGTACCCAAGGATAATGCACTGAGGCAGAATATCTTGGAGGAGGCTCATCTCTCAAAGTTCTCGATACACCCTGGAGTTACTTAAATGTTTCAGGATTTAAAGCGAACATACTAGTGGATTGGGATGAAGAGGGATGTGGTGGATTTTGTCTCCAAGTGTCAAACTTGCCAACAGATCAAAGCCCAACATCAACTACCTGGAGGACTATTGCAACCTTTAGAAATACCAACTTGGAAATGGGAGTATGTCACATGCGATTTTATTGCAAAGCTCCCAAGGACTCAGAAGAAGCATGACTCCATATGGGTAGTTGTGGACCGACTAACTAAAGTAGCTCACTTCATCCCCACGAAATCAATGAGGATGGCGGAATACCTTGCATGATTGTATGTTGACAATATTGTCAAGTTGCATGGGATTCCAAACGAGATAGTCTCCGACCGTGATCCCCTATTTACCTCACATTTCTGGGAAGTTTTCCAAAAATCCATGGGAACTCAAATCAAGTTGAGTATAGCATATCATCCCCAAACTGATGGGCAGATTAAGAGGACCATTCAAACTTTGGAAGATTTGTTAAGAGCTTACATTCTTGACTGGGGAGATGACTGGGAGAAACACTTAGCCTTGACTTAATTCACCTACAATAACTCTTACCAAGCCAGTATAGGGATGGCACCATTTGAAGCCTTATATGGTAGGCCTTGCAGATCTCCATCATGCTGGCTAGAGCCTACTGGGGTAGTTATAGTCCGACCAGAGATGGTGAGGGAAGCAACTGAAAAGGTGAAACTCATTCAGCAAAGACTTAAGGCAGCTCAGGATCGACAAAAGAGTTATGCTGATACTCGAAGGAAGGACCTAGAGTTCCAAGTTGGGGAGTTTGTGTACCTAAAGACATCTCCTACGAAGGGGGTAATCAGATTTAAAATATCAGGGAAGTTGAAGCAAAGATTCATCAGACTGTTTCCAATCCTAGATCGAGTTGGAAATTGTGCATATAGACTATCATTACCACCAAGTCTAGTGGGACTACACAATGTTTTCCATGTGTCAGTGCTAAAGAAATATGTATGAGATGAATATCATATCATCACCAATTTTGAAGACTTAGAGTTACAATAAGATTTAACCTATGAGGAAAAGCCAATTCGCATCCTGGCAAGAGAAATAAAGACTCAAGAACAAGGAAATTCCTTTGGCAAAAGTATTGTGGAAAAATCAAGGGTTAGAGGAAGCTACATGGGAGACTGAAAAAGAAATGACATGGAAATACCCTACCCTGTTTGTGGCATAAGAGTATTATATTTGTAGTAGCATGAACTGATCCCGAAGAAATAAATAAAATTAATAATGATTGTTCTATTGCCCGTTATAATATTTCGGGGAGAAGATATTTCTAAGTTGGGGAGATTGTAAAGACCCTGGCAAAAAAAAAAAATTGGACGCGGACGCGGTCCGGGAAGGACCGAACGAGTTATATTCTTTACCCGGTTAACTATTACCAATTTTATTATTTACCTGGTTACCCGGTTAAGTGAAATATGATGTTTTTACATAACCTAGCCATCATTTCATTTTATTTTATGAAGGACATCCTCCACCCTAGCCCTCATTCACATTTTCTTCTCCTCTACCTTGTCAGACCGATCATCCTCATTGTTTTGGGTATTTTCCCTATCTTCTTTTCTTTTTCTTTCTTCCATTGGCAAGCATGTAGAGTTCATGTTCAGACATCACTGTTAATTTATTTGTTGTTGTTGGTGGATATCATGATCGGTTTAATAACAGTTGATTTTAATGTTGTAAATTGTTGTAAAAAAATTACATTAATCTTAATTCATAATCGTGAGGATTATGGTTTTAAATCAATAAGAAAACAAATTCATTTTTACACAACTGAGATCCATGGCCGACGAGTTCCCCTGTTTGGAGAGATGGGCAAGCACAAGTAAAGCTTCACCGGGAATCGGTGGCGATGGTCGTTGCGACGGTCGTTTCGACGTCGGAAGATGATCCTACTCTCTTTGTCGATCAGTGTATGGTTGATCTCACGTGTGTGGATGCCCGCCTGGGCTGGTAAATGGCCAAAAATAGAGGACAACGGCAAAAATAGAGGCGACAGTGGTGGGTGAAGAAATCTGGTCGTCCTGGGTGGCGATGGGTTCCAATCTTGCCGAGAAAGGTCGATAGGGGGTAGAGTGTGTCGAGGCCACCACCCAACTGAGGCAGCAAAGCTCGCTGGTGGTGGAATCGGTGACGCAAACGTGTCGCAGGTGTGGGCGTCGTTGTGGCTGGAAGGCGGCCAGAGTTGGTTGGGGCTACACCGCAACGGCATGGCAGGGCTAGGCGGCGATGATTGACGGCGGCTGGGGATGATTGCTGGCGGCGGCTAGAGGGCAGCTGCAGTTAGGAATAGAGGATGGCGCTGGGCAAGAAGAAGAAGAAGAAAATTCCCTTGGGTGGCAAACTTGTAAATCATGCTTGACTCGACACAACTCGATTTCAAAAAAAATACCAATTCATAATAAATCTTTAAAAATAATCATTTTAATGGGTTATTAAACTATAGTCGGGTAACAATCACAATCGTCGAACCTAAATAGTATAATTAAAATAAATAAAATTCAAAACATTATTGAGTCAAATAATTTAAAATAATTTTATTAATAATATATATGAATTTAAATAACACAAACTATTCTTAATAGTTCAATCGAGCAACTTAATTAATTAAATTGCTATAAATAGTATTAGTGATTAAAAAATTATAACCGTAAATTAATTCATCAAGATCGGGGTTAAGTAATTATCACCGCAAAGGGAAATTAAATACTTCTTTATCAGTTAATAATTATTTCATCAATTGTTAAGTATTAATTATGATTTAGATAATTAATTTAAAATGTAAAGTAGGACTTAAATGATTATATCACATGAATAATTAATTATCTCTATAGATTTGTTGAGAAATTAATATCTAATATTTTTTTGAATTGCTACATGTTATACCTACTCGAATAAAATTATACCTATGTATAATTTTATGTTCTCATTGAGATTAAGATCGTTGGTCGTAGTTGTGAGTTCGAAATATCCAGGTCCATATAATTATTTGAAATGTTGTATTTTCCCAAGCAGGTAACCTTTGTCGGCACTAATCTCAGAACGAACTCGGAGGTAATGACTAATCTCAGAATGACTTGGGAAACTGCCTAATCTTAGAATGAACTGGGAGACAATTTCTAATCTCACAATGGAATTGGGAGATAATGACTAATCTCAAAATGAGCTGGGAGACGATTTCTAATCTTAGAATGAACTGGGAGATAATGACAATTATCAGAATGAACTAGGAGACGATTTCTAATCATCAAAATGAACTAGGAGATATTGACTAATCTCAGAATGACCTGGGAGACCACCTAATGTCAGAATGAACTGGGTGACAATTTCTAATCTCAGAATGAACTGGGAGATAATGACTAATCTCTGAATGACCTGGGAGACCACCTAAGTTCAGAACGAACTGGGAGACAATTGCTAATCTCGGAATGAACGGGGAGATAATGACTAATCTCAGAATGAACTGGGAGACGATTTTTAATCTTAGAATGAACTGGGAGATAATGACTAATCTTAGAATGAACTAGGAGATGATTTCTAATCTCAGAATGATCTGGGAGATAATGACTAATCTTAGAATGACCTGGGAGACCACCTAAATATCAGAATGAACTAGGAGAAAATTTCTATTCTCAGAATGACCTTAGAGAAAATTACTAATGTCAGAATGACCTAAGAGACTTTTACAAATCTTAGAATGACCTGAGAGACAATTACTAATCTCAAAATGACCTGAGAGATAATTACTAAAAGACTTGTGAAACGATAATAAAGATGGGTGAAATGATAATAGGGATTTTATTGACTTGTTTCATTTAATTATGCGGCTTAGTGGTTTTATCACTAACGCGGAATTGCCTCCGCAGGTGAGCAGCTTTGGACTGAAGAATAGAAGTGTGGTTGGTGGTTCTTTTACCAACTTAGGTATGGTGAATCGATAATAAAGTTGGACTTCCTTATTATTCTCTTGTGTAATAAAAGTGCTCTTGGGAAACGGTCCGAGAGTATGGGACAGTTATTTTGTATATTGTCATATGCATCAAAACTTATTTTTATGATTTATGAATTTTAGACTTAATTGCAGTGTTAAAATTCATGTTCTGGAATTATTATGTTCTAGCTTGTTACGTTTACGTTATTACATATTTTAGGTAACACCCAATCCCGTTCGGGCGGGTCGTTACAATAAATATGAATAATATCATAGTCATACAATACAAAAATACATAATTTAATACAAATAAATAATCACATACACAGAAACAAGTAAATAGATAAAATAAACATATCCAAGATTAATATTAATAAGTAAATATACCATTACTAATAATAAGTAATCATATAAACATGCATTATAATCAATAAGTACACAAATAATAAGAAATGAATAATAATAAATAAATAAAATAAAATAATGAATAAACAAAAGTAATCATAACATCCAAATATGATAAATCATGTGAATATACATCTAAAATAATGTAGAAGTTCTCAAATTGCCCAAAATGGTGCAAGAACCACGGAAATGGTCTGAAAATGAGCTGAACAGAATCGAACCGAGCTAAACTAGACCAAATCAGATGGGGTGAACAAACCCGGTTTGGAAAATGGGCTGGGTTGGGTGGGCAGACCTGAACTAGACGGGTGGACTTGGACATGGGCTGGCTACCTGGCGGACTGGGGCTAGTTAGGTGGACACAGACGCTAGCAGGTGGACACGAACATGAGCGCAAAGACAGGTAAGTGGGCTGGATGGCGCGACCATTGCCCGTTGCCAGAAAATGCTGATGGTGGTTCAGCTGGGGTCACCGCCGATCGGGATTGACAAAGGGGCAAAGGCGGAGCTCCTGGTGGTGTTGATTGGACGAGTCCGGCCACTGGATGGCTGAAATACGGCAAGAAATGGGGCGGGTCACCCCCGGGTTTGGCGACTTTGCCAGTGGCGAATGTGGTCAAGGCGATGGTCGACGTTAGTCCCAAACCGTGGATCTCAGTGAAGGGAACCTGTCGGGGTGGTCGGTTTTGCCAGAGGACCGAATAGGTGGTGGCGGCAGTGAAAATTGACTGCAAAAATGTCATCGTCGGCGGCGACTGAGGCGGCAATTGTAGGAACGGACTGAAAGCCAGCCACTAGGTGGTCACAGCCATACCATTTTGATGGCCGGAGGTGAGGTGGAGACTCCTTGACTATGAGTCGAAGCGGTGGTGGCATCAAGGTGATAATCATGTAAAATCATGGGGAAGCCACAAGAAATCAAACGGTGAGGATAAAGCTATGTGGACGGCTTAGATCTTGCCACATGGTACGATCGGGACGTCCGACAACTCGTGTCCTAGTGGGGCCTAGCTATGGGTATGTGAACTATACTTATGGACAGAAAGCTTGAATCGAGACTGTCCAAAGTCGAAACTGGCTCGAGTCCCAAAAATGACTCTATTGGCGGGAATCAAAGCAAGAAGGTTAAATGGGCCTCGAACCCTCAGGTCAATCAAGCTGAGCCCACTGGGGCACAATTGAGTGATCCAAAATTCCTATACTGCATGTAAATGAAATACCAAGAAAATCCTAAACTGATGCTAAATGCTGCAACGGCCCAGATCTACGCCTAAAATCCTGGCTAACTCATAAAAATCATATGTATACCTCATGTATACACTAGTAACTCATGCTCTACTATATCTCATTTGAATCTATCATATGCATGTCGGGCATACTCAAGCTCTATAACCTAGTAATATGGCCAAATGGCCCCCATACTCATATTTTGAAATTTGGTCTGGCTCCAACTCACTCGAACTAACTCGATACTGATCTAAACCGGCCAACTACAAGCAGGTAAAACCCTTACCGAAAGTTGAGGTTTTACATCTTCTTCTCCTTATAAAAATTCTGTCCTCAAAATTTCTCACATCAAATGAAGGTTTCGTCTCGTTGGCACTCTGGCAGCTCTCTGTTGAAAGTTAGCTACATACGGTCCAAACGTACCAACATGTAGCTGAAACTCTAAATGCTGACGAAGCTCACTAGCTCCTTACTAATCTGGCTAGATAGACTACTCATACTTGAATCATCTAGTAAAACATGCCATACATGCTAGAATCATCTGTCTGCACTAACCATGCTTGCTTGAATCGTCTTACTTGTCACATAGCCACACTTGGCCTAGCAATGACAGCATAGTTCAAGGATGAGCTGCCATGAATATGCACCGAGTGGAAACACTCACTTCATGGATGAGGTGACATGGAGATCGTGGATGATCTGCCACGGGTGTGCACGAGGCACGTTAGGAGCTAAAGAGCAACTTGGCCTTGAGCGGCGAGTTGTGGTCATTGCTTGGAGAGTATGACTAATCATGCATGAGTATTGGAACATACTCGGATGCGTGGGATGATAGAGACCAGGTGTCACGAATGTACCATGGTGGTATAGCAAGGTCTCTTTGATTCGAGCATGGCAAGGGAGCATGCCGAACCTTGCCGGACTTGGAGAAGTGTTGGCAGACCCTGAATAGACTTGCTTTGGACTACGAAGACAATGATTAAAGGCCTCAACAACTTTCGGTAAAGTGTTCGGGAAATTACCGGGCTGACTACCCGACTTGCCCGAGAAACTTGCCTGCGGGTTGCCGACAGGGTACCCGTCCGTCACCCAAAAAATGAATGGAAGAATTTCTTGACGGAGAAGAAGCACACGAGTTTGTGGAAGCAAGGAGATGCTAGAGGTAGCATATCGGAGTGAGAAAACCCCTATATAGCGAGTTATGGCAATGTATGCCGGTAGAGCAAGTTTGGCTACCACTCCTAAGGGTAAGGAAAAGTTTCCTTCACTATATAGGGAGGGGGTGGTCTCTCAATGTGTGGTGCCTAAAGGCGCCCACCTCCTACTCACTCAATGGGTTTCAATCATGATGTGGACCATGAGTGGGGATCTTGGTGGGCTTCATTTTTAGAGGACCTTCGTAGCTTCTCGTGCTTGCTTGGCATCAAGCACAAGCAGTGTTGGCGGGCAACACTGGCCAAGACTTATAGTGGTGGGGGTTGCACCCATGATACCAGGAAGGTGGACAGCTATGCTTTGGGCGCTTGCTAAGCATAGGCATGTTTCCTACTGGAACGTTGGTGGGGCGTATACCACACCACGCTCTAGCAAGTTCACGGATGCTTGCTAGCGGATGGACCCTGGGCGGACTTTGTTGTTCAGTTGACCTTTGAAGTTCTTTGTGCTGGCATGGCGCCCAGCATGAGCAGTGTTGATGGGCAACACTAGCCAGGACTAGGTGGTTGTGGTTATACCCACGATACTAGGAAGGTGGACCGCTATGCTTTGGGCACTTGCTAAGCATAGGGGGTTTCCTACCGGAACGTTAGTTGGGTGAAGACCACACCACGCTATAGGAAGTTCACGGATGCTTGCTAGCCAATCAAGATAAGCGTAGTTTGCCCATGTTGGATCAAGACAGATGCTAGGAAACAAAGTGACAATTGTTGGTTTGTCGTGTTGCAGAGGCACACGATATTCGTGGTGGTAATGGTAGGGGGCATTACCGGGCCGGTAGTGAACAGATGCATTGTCATGCTATGCTGGTGCCTTGTGAGGTAGGTTCTATGTGACCTTTGAGGAATGGTGTTTGGCTGAGGTAGCCTTGCACTTAGGTTAGGCATTGTGGACACCGAAAGTGGTGAGATGCACAGAAAATGAAGTAGATGTTAGACTATTTTCAGTGACATGCACGTATACATGGTCGAAACAAGTAATATAATGATAACATTGAGTATCGTCCCACAAGGAGATGAATTTCCTTAACTTAATTAAAGAGAATAAAATGAAGGACAAAACAAAGACAACCAACTTAACTAAATCTAAGTAATATCTTCAAATTAAAGGCGAAGTTAAAATTATAAAACTCGTTCTAGAGTCGAATTTCCCTTAACATGAATTTAATCTCATCAAATCTTACTCTTATCTTTTATTCCCTCG
Source organism: Piper betle (assembly GCA_033002965.1). Lineage (NCBI taxonomy): Eukaryota > Viridiplantae > Streptophyta > Magnoliopsida > Piperales > Piperaceae > Piper > Piper betle. The sequence continues at coordinate 11,879 of JAURVB010013020.1, forward strand.
GATTGTCGATCTAGGATAATTATATGACATGGTGGCTCCCGCTCCTTCATGCTTCTATTATTTTGCCTCAATTTCTACCTCCCGGTGATAATTGATTAATCAACAAAATAATGCATTAAGAATTGCCTTACAACCGCATACGGTGTTGTGTATCTTCCGACCACAACGACAAACAAGTCAAAAGACTCGTCGTATGATGAATTATCAATGACTAATCTAATTAATTTCTCCCGAAATCTAATTAAACCTCATGATCTAAGAAATAGGTGATCAATCTATTCTTAGCATTTAGAACATGATAATTCAAACGATCCGATTGAATAAAAGAGTAAGAGCTTGAAATGAATTCTATTAAATCATGTTAAGTTCCATTCTTCTCTAGAACGAAATATAAAACTACTCCATAATAAAAATAGAAAACAATATAAAGAAAAACAATATAAAGAAGAAACTAACTTTTATTACGAAAGAGAAAGAAATTACAAAAACTAAAACTACTACTTCTACTACAATCTGAAGCCAAGAGATGAGATATGATCAACAACAAATGACCACCCCTTTATATAGAAGTGGAGATACAAGAATTCGAAGAGGGTGTTCACAAATCGACGTAATCTAATTAATTATAATGTCCCTTTAAGTTTCCAACTGTTCGACTCCATTGAACACCATACATTGTAGCCATTGGGTGGCGCTAAGTGTCATGACCAATCAAATCCAAAGCTTAATTTATTCATCTTTTTCTGCATTAAAACATCAAAGTTAAGCATATATAATAAAATATTAATTAACTAAAATAATAAAGTAAAATATTACTTAATTAATAATGTTTATACCCGAGAAGTACAAAATCATATTAAAAAACCTGGGTAAATATTGTATATTTTAAACACTTAACACACCCCCACACTTAAACTTTTGCACGTCCCGAGCAAAATATCATAACAAAGAAAATTTTACTAAACAAAAATAAGGCGCTAAGTGTCTGAGAAGTAACTGATACAAACTGGCAAATGGGTATTCCATTACCCACGAAAACCTATGAAACTTCAAGATTGCCTCACACTAGGCAGTAAGGAAACATACTTAAGCAAATGTAAGCTAGTACTCCTCATAATCATATTCATACATACATCACTCACGCCCTCCCATCTTCCATATCATCCGTCATGAAACTCGTGTGGCAAAAGTAATAGTAAAGTTAGTGCCACAAATTTTGGAAATGCGCTGCATTACGCAGTACCCTCATACACCACACTACCTCTGGGTTTGAAGGAGTACTAGTGTGATTCATACATATCTCTATACCGCTCACTCTCTTATTCATGAAATCTATAAAAATACCCACACTTATATAATAGGCTTATGGAATTCTAGCATACAATATCTTGATTTTCAGTTTGAAAACCAACAAGGGATAGTTTAATTAAACATGCGTAGAAAACACAACTAAATGGTTTGACATCGGAGGGATAAAATAAAATGTCGCCAATGCCGTCCTACGTATACAACATGACTAAACTCAACACACAAGGAGTCAAGCAGAGAGGGACAGTCCTACAGACATGTGGTTCAAGCTCCAAGTGTATCTGCACATTTACGGCGAGCTCAGACTCTGAAACCTACATCGGAACCCACTACTAAGTAGAATACTAACATATCTATATGTTGCATGCTTGTGGAATGTTCTCATATCATCAATACATTTTAATAAAGTAAACAGTGACAACAAAACTATAATTAAACATGTGGCACGCAAATTAAGACACAATAATACTAAATAATAAATAAATAAATAAACAAGAATATGCGGTCATATATAATTAGATAAATATTAAATACATAAACAAGAACATAAATAACACTCTAATCATAAATAATAATATAATTGCACTATATAAATATACAGGTAAACACGAGTAAATATCAACATATACTCAAGTTAGTAAAAATATAAATAGATAAATAAAATAATATATAATAATTCAATAAATAAATAAATAAATAGTTAATACTCATTAACTGTGAATATTAATAATATCAGAGTCATCCAATACAAGAATAAATAATTAAATACAAATAAATAATCACATACAAGCGAATAAGCAAATATATATGTGTGTGTGTGTGTGTGTGTATATATATATATATATATATATATATATATATATATATATATATAATTGAGTAACAAAAATAAGTTTAATATTAGTAAGTAAATATGTGATTAATAATAATGAGTAATCGTATAAACGTGCATTATAATTAGTAAATACACGAAACATGGTAATTCATGTGAATATGCATCTAAACAAATAAAAAAGTTCTTGAATCACCGAAAATGGTGCAAGAACGCACGAAAATGAGCTGAACCTGTTCGAACCGAGTTAAACTAGACCAAATGGGCTGAACCAACCAGGTCTGGACAATAGGTTGGGTTTGTTGGGCAGACCTGAACTGGACGGGCAGACTCGAACATGGGCTGGCAGACTGACTGGGGCTAGTCAAGTGGACACAGACGCGAGCAGGTGGACATGAGCACAAGCGCGAAGACTGGCAAACGGGTGGACGGGGCGACCATTACCCGTCGTTGGAAAATGCCCACGGAGGCACAGCTGGGGTCGCTGCCAATGGGGATCGATGAAGGGGGCAAATGCGGAGCTGCTAGTGGTGTAAAACCCACGATTCAAGTCAGGGTTTTATATTCAGAACCGGTCGATTAGATCGTTATTTTCAAGTCGAGTCAGTTTCAGAACACGTGTACTGAGCCGACGCCGGTCTCGTGTATGAGCCATGAGGGTCATGTGTGCCCAAGTATATGATGATAATGTCATGAACACAGCAGAAAAGAATGAGCTATCAGAATATATGAGAGTATGCAGTTCATATTTTTTATTATGATATATAATAGATCGTAGAATTAGTTTTAGGCCGTTTACCGTGTTAGCACACGTTACAGGCATTTGGGTGGGTTGATAGTTCTAGAGCATATCATTATGATTTTTTGGTGTTGTTTGATTTTATAGGATTTTTCCCAAAATTTTTTGGAATTTTTTTACGACTTAAATATTATTTTTGACTCGAGTCGAAGACGAGTCAAGTAATATTTACGACTTTGCCACCACACACCCCCGCACCCTTCTTTTCTTCCCCAAACCCTTGCCCGATGCAGCCCTTGTGCGCATCGCCGCAGCCGCTGCCACCACCGCCCAGCTGCCGATCGTCGCCGCCTAGCCCCGTGATGATGTCGCCGTGCTACCCCGACCAAATCCGGCCCCATCGGGCTGCCGCGACGTGAGGAAGCCACGCCGCGACACCGTGCCTGTGTTGCACTTCCGTCGCCGATTCCGCCACCGGCGACCAGTGCCACCGCGATTGGTCAGTCACCTCAGCACCCTCAGCCCTCTACCGACCTTCCCCGACAGGAACGGAGGCCATCGCCACCCTGGCCAGCCGGATCTAGCCACCCATTGCCGAGCCGGTTCCAAGGGTACCCAACATGACCACTTTCCGGCCAGTAGACACCGCCGACGACTGTCGCCGGAAAACCGCCGGAAGCTGCCGGAAAACCGCCGGAAACCGTCAGAAAACCGGAATTTCTGGAATTTGCCGGAATTCACCGGATCTTCCATGGGGCTCACCCAGTCAAGCCCGATCGAACGTTGGACGCTGAGGAGCGCCGAATTTGTGCTTCGAGACACGCGACGGAACCCTAGCTGTCGCCGATTGCCGACAACGTGAGGTATAATTACCTCCAATTTGATTATTTATAATTGATTATAATTGTTAGCACAACATGCTAGGGTTGATTTATGATGTATTGATAGTGCATGGAGGTTAAGTCATCTAATGAAGTAAGTAAATTTAGCATGAATAGGAAAAATTACGAAAAATACAATAAATTTGTCATGAATAGGATGAGTTAGAGTTATTTTCATATTTATGGATTATTTGATGGTTGATGAATTTGTGTTTAATTGTGTTCAGTTTGATGCAACATTTAGTTAGCGGGCGTTAGTATTTAGTTTTGATGTGTAGGTATGGAGTAGGAGCTCACCGCCTAGGCGCTATGACACGCTTGGAGCTTCTACCAGGTCCGTTTAGGACTCGACTCTGTTTTACGTCTTTCTATTGTATGTTTATCTTATCATTTGCAGGATGGGTTAAGTGGCGTTTTATTGGATCCCACTTAACTCGGGCCATCTAGCCGAACAGATTTCCGGATTAATAACCCCTCGAGGATGAGATCCCTCGAGGATGATTTCGAAAACAAGATCCACCACAAGTTACCATCGGGCCTATTATATAAATCCCTACCCAGCCCTATATATATGTAGTTTTCGCATTTTCAGTGAGACAAGAGATGGAGAAACCGACTGCACGTACCATGAGCGGATGCCGTGATAGTCAAAGTGGGCTCTGGATTAGTGCCAGCAGACTGTTCCATTCCCGAGGGATCCTGACAACTCCGTGTTTGAGTTCCTCACACCCGAAGAACGTGGAGGTTTACGGGTACTGTTTAGTACAGCGCATGTCTAGACTTGTGGTTCAAAGGGTATTAAAGGCGACTGCCTGAGAGTACTCGGCCTTCGTGCTCAAGGCCAGGAGAAATATGGAGGTAAGGAGAGGGCTTAGGATAAAGTTTTACGTGAAGTACTGAAAAAGAAGTGCCGAGAGCAGCACAGTACCAGCAGCAGATCAGTAAGTTCGGGATGCTACCGGGTCTGCAGCCCAGTGGCTCCTCAGTAGTGCCCTTCAGAGTGTTCATGTGGAGTATATGATGTTTTCTTTCATATGAGAGTTTGCTCTCATAGCCAGCTTGTTATAGTTATTTTATTTTCTGGACCAGTAACACTTGTTACTGACGTGTTTTTATACTATATGTAGGTAATAATCACGAGTTGGAGGAGCCAGCTTGGACGGAGGAGCACTGTTGTCGCTTGCACACATGTCAGTCGATTGGGTGATTATATTGTGTTTATGATGTTATTATATAGTGAATGGTGTGATTAAATGTTTGAGACATGATGATGTGACATGATTAAATGTTAAGACATGATAGATTGTGAAACATGAATAGAGTGCACAGTGGAAGTGTTGTGGGTTGAGACCCAGTTCTAGAATGAGTTTACAGTATATTAGATTGTGTTAATAAAATTGTTGATATATATGCATATATACTTGTATATATTATTTTGACAGGGTGGACCCTAATTGCACTTTTAGGGGAGACTTCTGTCCGTTGTATTTTAGAATTTTTACTAATTTTGATCGTAATTGTATTGTTGTATGAATTACCTTGCACATCATCCATGTAGTATCATGTTAGGATTTTGAGCATTTATCCATGCATGACGAGTCGTATCTTCATCTTAAGACGCCGAGATTAGATCCGCACGTGTTGGGTTCGGGTTAGCCGACCTAATCGGGGCCTGTAACATGCCGGTTCGGTTCACGAGCGTGGACCGGATTTGGGGTGTTACAAGTGGTGTCGATTGGAGGAGTCCAACCACTGGCTAGCTGAAAAATGGCAAGAAACTGGGCAGATCGCCACCGGGTGCTGGGACTTCGCCGGTGGCAATCGCGGTCGTGGCGATTGTTGGTTTCAGATCCAAACTGAAGATCTCAGTGATGGGAACCTATCAGGGTGGTCAGGTTCGCTGGAGGAAGCCATCACAGAGTGGCGGTGGTGGCAAAAATCTACAGCAAAGATGCCATCACCGGCGTCGACTGTGGCAGCGCCCATGGTGATCGTGGTTGCGGACTGAGAGGCAGCCACGAGGTGGTCACAACCGTACTTATCTAGAGGCTGGGAGCGAGCCAGAGACTCGGCGGAGGCGAGTCGAAGTGGTGGCAGCGTCGAGGAGAAAATCATGTAAAATCATGGGGAAGTTGCTGGAAATCAAACGGTAAAGATAAACCTGAGTGGACGGCTTAGTCTACGTGGCACGATCTGGACGACTTAGAAAAAAAAGTGTGATCAGTGCACTTAAGGATATCATTAATTTTTTACATTTGGGAATATATTGAACCACTAAGTGTAAGTGTTGTTTGTAACAAGCTATTTAAAACTTGTTGTCGGTTCCAATTTCAAGTCCATTAATATTCAATTCTTGTCACAAAATAAAATTTGGACGCTAAAATTGATGATATTTGCAAATTTACATCATCTATTTTAACTATCTAATTTAGTCTCTCAATTTCTTGAATATAAATTTAATTCAAAATTATAATTAATATAAGGTTGAGTTAAAATATTGGTAGACACTTTGTAAAAATTGACGAAGGCCTAATATTTAATTTAAGTCACAAAGACAAAATTGAATATTGGACATATATCTATAAAAATAAAAATAATGGATACAAAAGATTACACGGGATAAAAAATCCAGCTTCTATCACCAACATGAACAGATTTGTCAATTAAAAATTTTCAATTCTCACTGATACCCAATATTTAAAATTGGTTTATTATTTATCACAAAGACAATGGTAAACCACTTAAACTTAGTATCAATTGGTCTAAAATTGATCTAATTCAAAAAATTCTATCAATTTTATATTGGATTAGTATATTCATGACATACATACATGCATAGATCTAAGGAAAAATTATTAGCATAAATCTTTTAAGAATGTATCTTAAAAGAAATTTACACATCAAATTGGAAATTAAAATTGTGGAAGAAATATTTATTTTTATAATAATAATGAAGAAAATAATTAATAAATCATCATAAAAATAAAAAAAGATTTATGATCATCAAATAATCCAGTCATGCTTTGATTTCAATAAACTTAGCATGGAACATCTCATTCTAGGGGCTCTGATATCAATGTAGAAATTAAATATATATGATAAAATATAAATCAGATAAAAACTTATCTTGTAGTGGAATAGATTGATTTACAAGAGTCCCCACAATTGAAAGTCAAGACTTGGCCATTAGGAAAAATTCTGATTTTCACAACCTATCATTCAACTCCTTGGAAACACCATAATTTTTTTCTTTTTTTTTTTGATGCTGTAGAGAAGATGTTATATGTATAAGTTTTTCCAACATTATCTAAAACTAACTGATAAGATAAATATCACGAGATAATATTTGATTAACTTAAGACTACGTCAAAATTAATCTTTTAATTAATGTTGTGAGCCTCCAAAAAATATGCTAATAGTAGGTATGGGTTCAATGTTATTAGGATGTACAACCTTCGTTCTCCTTTTTGAAAAGACATCGTCATCGAGTTCTAAACATCATATTCACCAAGATATGGGCAAAACTGCTAATTTACATTTATCTTACCTAATTGAACTGGGTCTTAACCCATCTATGCATTCTTTTCACATTTCTCATTAATTATGGGCCTTGACTAACTGTTTGTACTTATTCAATGTCTAAATGTACTTATTAACATGTCATCGTTAACAAACTTTCTACTGCAACATACATCATATCACACCACATCATCATGTATTGCCTTTCATTACCTCATCTTCAAAATATTATACATGCTACCATCTGACAAGTGTGCTACGAGAGACATCACTGCTCCTCCATCCATGTTGGCTCAACCTACTCATTATCATCACCTACATATATTATAAAAGCATGTCAATAACGAATGTTACTGGTCCAAAAATATAAATAATATCAAACTGGCTATTATAGCAGACTCTATTCTGAAAGAAAACATTTATATAATTCTCACTAACTCTCTAAAGGGCACATACTAAGGAGCAACTGGGCTGCAGAGCATCCTGAACTGATTGTTATACTGCTCCTGATTTTCTCATTTCATTTTCTAGTCCCTCGAGATTACTAGCATATCCTCAGCCCTCTCCTTTCCTCCATAATTCTCCTGGCCTTCAGCACGAAGACCGACTACTCTCAAACAGTCGCCTTTAGTACCCTTTGAACCACAAGTCCGGACATGCATTGTAATACACAATACGCGTAAATCTCCACTTTTCTCTGGGTGTGAGGAACTTAAAATGGGAGTTGTTAGGATCCCTCGGGATTAGAACAACAGCACTAATCCAAATCCCGCTTTCACAAACACGTGCACCCGCTTATTGTACATACGAGTCGGTTTTCCTATCTCTCGTCTTACTGAAAACTCGATAAAACAATATAGGTCTGGGAAGGGATTTATATAATAGGCCCGAAGGCAACTTCTGGTGGATCTTTTTTTCGAAAACATATTGGAGGAATCTCATCCTCAAAGGTTACTAATTCGGAAAACTGGTTGATTAAATGGCCCGGGTTAAGTGGGATCCAATAAAACGCCACTTAACGCGTTCTGCAAGTAATAAAACAATACACAATTGAATAGGGCCTAAAACAAGAAACAAGTCCTAAACAGACCTGGTAGAAGCTCCGAGCGTGTCCTCGCGCCTAGGCGGCGAGCTCCTACTTCGTAATTACACCCGGGTTGCACGAATCGGCCGCGGAATCGGCCGAGTTCGCCCGATTCTGACCGATTTAACTCAGAATCGGAATCGGCCGATTTAAATAGGAATCGGTTTTTTTAGTAAATTACTAAA
>JAURVB010013021.1:0-114496 GCA_033002965.1 Piper betle
CTCGCCGTCGCGTACAAAGAGCGCAGCAAAATGAGCGACCTTTTGTACGTCTTCGAGGACTGCGAACTCAACCCGCACGTCCTCTTCACATTCCCACCACCACCACCGCCGCCGCCGCCGCCACTCCCCGCCCTCCGACTCTCATACTGCAGAACCCACCTCTCCACAATCCGCTCCCTCTTCAATCCGAGCCGGCACTCGTCCAAGACGCTTCCTTTCGCTGCAACGGAAAAGGACGATCTTTCGGCGAGCACGACGTCGACGATCAGCGGGTCGAGGTTGCTCTGCCGCCATATATCCAAATTCTCGAGAACGGTGGGGCTCTCGCGTAGGCCCAGATTAAACCATTTGTCCCGGGACCTGACACTTGAGGAAGACGAAGTGGACGACGGCGACGAGAAGAACTGCTCCCCACTGTAAACCCGAGACGACGCGAAGGAGGACCTCGCTTCGAGTATGATGTGCAGGCTCTTGGTAAAGAACTCGGTGATTATCTGCTCGATCTCGGCATGGTCGGATTGGAGACGATTCGGAGATGATGACATACTAGTATTCCTAACCGATTTCCCGCCGGCGCCGCCTCCGTCGCCGCCGCCGGTGGTGGAGGTTGGGGTTGAGGAGTGTAGGAGTGGGTGAGAAGAGGGTTCAAAGTTGGGCCGGATATGGAAATTTTCGGTCCGAACCGTTCGACTTTTCTCGAGTTAGGACCACTGTGATGGAGCGAACCGGGAAAACATTAATTCGATATCATAAAAAAGTTAAGACTTGTTTGAATTCAAAATCATGGGTTATCGCGTTTGAATTAAATATAATGACAATTTATGATTCACTTTGCCGGGTCGAATCCGAGTAGAATTAGGCAGTATAATACTAAAATGCTATCGATTTACGCCAATCATCATGTTTATTTTATTACTTACGGGTTACTACAAAATTAAATCATCTTGTTCGTGAAGGACAATTATAATCACGCTTTAGTATAATGATAACAAATTGATCCAAACATACAACTGCAGCCAAAAAAATTTAACGGCAAGAAAAAAAGTTGTGTCGTAAAAGTCTTTAGTTACATGTCAAATTCAAATAAACAAACAAAAATCAGGATGAAACAATCTTTTAAGAGGATTCACCGCATGTCAAGCTTGGATAAGGTTTTTCGCTTTGCATTGTGGGAAAAAAGAAGACTGGTCGCACTCAAACAATAGGTCTTCGTTGCTTGTAGTTGGGAAAGCAATGTAAACAAAACATGAGATTACAAATTGAATTCGCAAAATTGTCACGTCTTGTTTTTGTGAGTAGAGACCAAATTAAGGAGTTTGTGGAATTTGAGAGATTGGAATTTCAGGAGTAAAAAACCAATAACCATATCAAAGACTCCTTCCAGGTATTGGGTGGAAACAGTTGGTCAGCGATATATAAGAAATATTGCAGGCGAGGCACAGACGCAATCTATTTACAGAAACGGCCGTCAAAGATGATGGGTGGGCTTTGTATTTACATCCCGGTGGGCCTAAATCACCCCCTCTTAATTAATTTCCAAGCGTGAATGAAAAGTAGCTCGACGAAATCAGAGATGAAACAATATTTTATTAGCTCGCCATTAAACTTCAACGATTGGAATGCATTTTTATAGAGTTTACAAATCTCAATTTATGAAAAGTGATTAATTAGTGACCTTTTACGACGATTTAATTTGATTTGTTAATCGAACTGGGAGTCAAAATCATTGGTATGTCATAGCATATATACGAGTCAAATATTGGGCAAATAGGAGTAAAAATAAGTCGGTAATAGGCATTATGCATTTACTCCGAGTAAACAAATGTTAATATTCACTTCGACGATAAAAAATATGCAAATTATTACGACCAATAGTCGTTGTTGTAATCTCCTCCCTACATAATTTATTTTAAAAAAGATCTAGCTAGTGCATGCGTGGGGATTGTTTTGAATTCGATCGTATCCTTGATGACGACACCAGTATTTCACATTACTGTTGCAAATCCTTGTGATTATTATATAAAACCTTAACTTTGTTTTATCAGCTTATGTCAATCCGGTTTGGATGGATGGACTGATCTATGACGCAGGATGATATCTACAACAATTCTAATTATATGGGCTTTTGGATTTTGAAAGCATGATCTGGAAGATCTGATGAGTGGGCGATCACTACCTAAAGTCGAGTAATCACATCGTTGCCTAGGAAAATAAGATATTTTACACTAGCTGTATTGTGTATCTTGTGATTGCTTGTCACCTCGCTAATAATATCTCTCTTAATATTGTTATTGTGAGACACATAACACTCACCCATGCTACATTGGTTAGCCACAATACCAGTGAAGAGGTAACATCTCATGCCTCAAGCATTAGAGCAAAAAAAATTGAGTGATTAAGCCGAGTAGCTCACAACGTGCTACCAACAACCTATTGTGGTTTACACGTAGATCATGGCATACCATGGATCCATTAGCTATTTGCCGACCAACAACTACACTCCAACGTTCCACGTTAACTCCTTTCAAGATTTTGCGACGAGAGTCGGACCTTGTTCATTTCATTAGGCCCACTCTCACTCAAGGAATGGAGCAATTGTGTTACAATATTGTGCACCCCATGGAGATTCCGTGCACATAGGCTAAAGCTTTATTAAGGTGTTTGTACAGCAGACCGGGAATCTTGAATAAAGTGTACGAAGAAGATAACACCTTATCCTTGTGAAATGTGACTCAGGATTGTACCTCACTACCTTGAATTCCCGGGCTAGTCTTTTCATGCTGATCACAATTCACATCTGAATATTCATACGATTATTTCCTAATAGCTCGAAACATTGAAGATGCCGTGTTTCTATTGAATGGAAGAAAGTTCTAGACAAAGTCCAGTATTCCGCACTCAGAACAAGCGGTTTAACAGAATTATATTTTGGAAAGTTTCTCCCCACCTACCTTATGTGTGATCAATCAACCAAAAAATGGACGAAACAAACGTGTCAACAGAGATCGGGTCTATATCCATTCCAATAAAAGTATACACAAACTTTATAGTTTTATGCCATACCAAAAAATCCTGCTCAAAAAGCTATAAAACTACTCCATTTTCAATCTTCTCCCTGCCTATATAAGTTTCATCCCCATCATTCTGATCAGCTAAGTCCTAGCTATCACCACCACAAAGAATCAACCATGTCTTTCTCCACCACAGCTTCGTTTATCTCTTCCAACCTGAACAACTTTGAACCTCTTGTTATACAACTGCACTCAAGAAGGTTGCTACTACACACTCTCTCTAGCAAGCCACCTAGTCCGCCGGCATCTCCGCCGACCAAGGACTCGTCGGTGGCGCCTCCGCCTATTGCCGGCGGCTTCGATTCGAACGTGGTCATGATCATGGCCGTCCTGCTCTGTGTACTCGGCGTGTGTTCTGGGGTTCAATGCCTTAATCAGATGTGTACTTAGATGCTCCCATATTCACAATATCTCCAGATGCCGCCACCGGGATTAGGAAAGGCCGTCAAGGCCTTCCCAACGGTTAGCTACTCCACTGGGATGGACATGCCGGGGCTGTCCTCTGAGTGTGTCATTTGCTTGTCTGATTTTGGTCAAGGTGAGAGAATCAGAGTCCTGCCCAAGTGCCACCATGGGTTCCATGTCAAGTGCATTGATAAATGGTTGGAGGCCCACTCTTCCTGCCCAACATGTCACAGTTGTTTGCTTGAATTGAACAAGAAAGTTGCAGGTTGCAACACTACTTCTGGGTCGGCCAGCTCTACCTTCAATTGCAGATCATCTTGCCTCTGGAGCCCGAAGGTCTAATCATACCCAATTCCCGGCCTGCTTGTTAGTAACTTTCTACATGGAGTTAGATTTGAAAGACAGTTTTTTTTTTCTTAAAGGATCTAATGTACATAGTATGCAGCTTAGGATTGACCAGAAGGCAAAATTTTCCTCTACGTAGTACATACTGTATTATCTAATCTCATCTACTTCTCAAGGAGTTGTACAGTGATTGTGGCTCCTCCCTTCATCAAATCGGCAACTTGAGTCCACAGGAGGGATTCCCCAGTATCATCTTTTCAGATATTATAATTATACAAATATGTGCTCTCGGGGCTTGAGTGCTGAGTCAAGCAACCAATGATTAATGTGGCAGGGAAACAAGCGCACTTGTACCCGCAGAGAGATCAGAAGCGCTCGACATAAACGGCAGGAGCCGAACTCTTCTCAGCACGATCGCAACCGGAAGGCTAAAACGAAAGTATAGCACCTCATTTTAACACAATTTATACTGTTTTTAACTCTTTTCGTTTTGAATCATCAAAATGAATTACAAGAAAAGTTAATCTCAAAACAAGTATAAACCAGTATATTTTAAAATTAAAAAATAGGTTATAACAATGTAACAAAACAACACAATTTTACCTAACTTTTAATGTATGTATCTTACTTTTAACATATAAATATTGCTTCCTGGAACCTAAAGATAGTCCAAATTAAACATATATAACTGTATATAAGTATAGAGAGGTAGATTGCATAAATTTTTCCCAATCAAAACATCTCACCCATCGAGCAAATAAGGAGGGACGTCTTTTCAAAACGGTGGAACAGTATACTCTTGTGTAAATCGTAAAACCAGCTTAGTTGAATGAACTTTAATGAATCTGATAAAGTTAACCTTCCTGCTCTATGTGGCTTGCATTTGTTGCAGACAGAAGATGTTTGCTGGAGGAAGAAAAGTGAGCACAGAGACGGGAGAAATGACCGTCACCCGGACAGAGACCAGATTCAGAGGATCAGATGATGACGAACAACTCCACCACGGCATCAACAAAAGCGAGTTAAGCTAATCCGAGTAGGATTTCTTCGGCTGGTTTTTGCGCCAAGCAGTTGAGTAAATCCTGTCTAACTCGGATCCGCTCCAATCTTCGTGTATAACGAATCCCACGATAAAACGGAAGAAGAAATTACGGACCTCTTGTTAAGAGTGAAGCAGACTCGTGGCCACATGAGCAACAAAATTTTTCAAATGAGATCTTTGTATAAGGTCCAACGACACTCAGGCAATGGTGTGGACTGATCTCAAAACTTCCTCGTTATACCGCTAAGCCTGCTGCTGCCAAGGCTAGGAGAAAGATAACAACGAAACCAAGCCATCAAGAGGCCGGGCATACTGGTGCATAAACTTAATAATGAAACCACAAACAAACTTCATTATTAACGTCAAAGTTATAGAGGGACATCTACAAACCAATGAAAGTTGGTTAGCATACTTACAAAAATTTGAATCGTACATTGAATCGGATTGGAAGGAAGTCATAGAATTAGACCAATTTATTAAAATTTAGATAAGAATTAATTTATTTAAGTAAGTAAAAATTGGTGGGTTATTAGTTATAAAATATATTATTTTAATATTATAGTGTATATTATATCTTTATAGTATTATATATATATATTTGAATTATTTAAAGTTAATTATTATTTTGTATCCGAGTTAGAGTAAAGTCAATTTTTATTTATGAGTAATGTCGCCGAACGCCGATCATTTTTTTCGTGCAATTCTCTCCCCCCTCTCCCGTGTCATCCCCCGAATCGGCCTGGCTGCTCCCCTCACCCCTGTCGCCGCCCTCGCTACTGGCCGTCCCAAATAGGCTCCGCCCCTCCCCGCCCCCGACCATCGCTGCCCATCCCTGTTGCCCTCCGAATCGACCTCGGCCAGCAAGCCACCGCCGCCCCCCCCCCCCGCCATAGTCGCCCTTGCCACCTGTCCTTCCCCACCGCCCTCTGAATCTACTCAAATCGGCCGATTTACAAACCAATTTTTATCGTGACCAATTTGCATGCTTTTTTGAAGCGGAATCCTTCCGATCCAATTTTTGCAACCATGGATTCAAGCATAAGATATATAATTTCCATCTTTCTAAATTATAATTTCTAATGGACGTGTGTGCTTTTGCTTTTTGGTATATCAAGGCTATATTTTTGGTTGTTTATAATTATGAGCATGGAAAGCCAACGGGAAGATCCAATCTTACTTTGAGATATATACGTGTATTATGGTTGTCATAAAATTAGTATAAATAACATAAAAAATTTAAAATAGTCAATCTTACTAAAAGAAGTTATATTTAATATATTTTATATAAAAAAATAATATTAAATTAATTGTTTTTATATAAATAAAATATAATTATATCCAAGTGAGAGCACAAAATAATTATAACTATCTTAGTTGGCCCATCTATCTATTTTACAATAGATAAGAAAAAAACTTTTTTTCTTGTTGGAAAACACATGGGCCAGTCAAAGGTAATCGTAAATATATTATACAAATACAAAATAAAATTTAAATATATTATATATATACCAATTTTAATAAGGTTGACCATTTATAATTTTCATATTATGTACATATATTTTATGCTAACTAAACAAGACCTAAGTATTTTCATATCATATATATTTATTTCATGCTAACTGAACAGAACCTATGTAAAGACGTTACATGTCTTCTACTTGGGAATACATCAAGATTTTGCATAGTACATGAAATTATATGTTATGTAAATTTAGATTATTTATGTTATGCTTAAAGAGCGATAGGCATTTAGCCATGAACCAGCTGTTCTAAATTTAGATTACGTGTACATGGTGGCCTTCTATTATGGGGTGGGTATGCTCTTTTTTAGCATTTGAGATAGGTTCATGGGATAAAAATAATTTTAAAAATTAAATAGTTAATTTTGTACCAATTATATAGCACAAAACTATTATGTAAAATTATCATTAGGATATAATTTTATTTATTCTTTTATATATCAAATAAATAACTATATAAAAAATATTAATTATCATACTTAATACGAAAGATTAAGCTTTGAGTCGAACAATATGCTAACGTTCACGTGATTTGAACTCGTCCTAAACATTAAAATATTGTGTGTAATTAATCAAATTATTAATATTGCTGATATCAATCCTCTTACATAAAAGCTATTTTTTTCACTCTTGCCGTGTTTTAGTTTTGTTTATGTTGTATTTGATTTTGACCCATAATAATTTTATGGACCTTTTAATATTTACTTAATTTATAATTATTTATTATTAGAAAAGTATTAGATTGTAATTCTACCTAAATTAAGAATTTTAAAAATATTAATAAATTTTAATATATTTATAACTATACGGTTACTTTAGTAATGTATACTTAATTTAGATTATTACAGATTTTATATATTTGTTTATTTACATATTAATATTTTTTATTAAAAAATTAGAGTATAATTTTATTCAAATAATTTTTTTAGAAAATAAATTCTATTTAATTATTAAAAAAATTTACTTGTTAAAAGAAAATTACTTTAAATATTTGTATACAACATTATTTTTGTTAAAAAATATTGTGAGTTTGAGAGCTCGAAACTAGTTCGTTTGGGAACTCGAAACCAACTAGTTTGAGAGTTCGAAACCAGCTCAATCACAAGTTCGAAAGTAATTCATTCAGAAGAAAAATATGTAGTTATAGAGATTAAAATAAACAAAAATAATCTATCAATTTATATATATAAACTATCTCAATAATAAAAGGTCTTATCAAGTTTCAACCATGTTTCAATTTTTTGTAAAATACCTAAGACACCATTCAACAGTATACATTTTTAAAAAATAAAATGCTTAAAATTGTAAACCCAAAATTGAAAGAAAACTTTCAAAAGTCTATATTTTATTGCCTTTATTTATATTTATACAACTTTTATCCAACCTTCCTCCAGGGAAAAAAATTAATAAATATTATCCATTGTGAGATGTTAGATTAAATAAAAAAATTGTAAAATGAATAAATGTATATTAGTATTTTCGCTAGATTCAATAAAAAAACTTTAAACTAATCATCCCCAATGAATAAAGTTTATCATCCCCAATGAATAAAGTTTATGAGTGTATTGTAATAACTACCAAGGTCATAACAACTAACAAAAGTAGATATTTAAATTTTAAACACACCTTGTGTTTGGATATGTGATGGAGAAGCAAACTAACACAAGTAGATATAAAATAACTTTATTTCACTTTTGGATATGAAATATTGAATATAAAATTAGAACATAGTCGTACTTTAACTTACTGCATAAATAGCATTATAGCATCAAAAGATATAAATAATCTAAAAACACAATCATGCCAAGATAAATAAGACGCGATAATATTTACTATTAAATAGTAAGCACTTAGGAGTAATATGTACAATCTAAATCATTACCTGAGTCCTCCTTATCATCCTCATCTTCTCTTTCTTGACAATAGCATGGACGTAGTCATTCTTGAGCACAAACTAAACCTTCAATTGTGTTCGGTTTCAAGCTGCTACGATAATCACTATTAACTCTCCCTTAACCTGTACTAAAAGTAGATTTTGACATTACTGAAGAAAGTGGAATTGGTAAAATATCCTTTGTCATGGCGAAAGAAAAAGAGATTGAAGCGGTTGGAGAAGAAAATCTCACGATGGCAGTTCCATAATTAAAACTTGATTTACTCTCGACTCGAGATAATAATAATAAATAAATTCCAAAAAATATAAAATAAAATATAGTAAAATATCATAAAATAAAATAAGGCTGTTCTAAGTTGAATAACATGTTCTAAACCTACTAATCACCCAAAATACTAATAAACGTGTCCTAACACGGTAAACGACTTAATTCTAATTCTATGGTCTACAATAATAAAAAAACTGGGCATACTCTCATATACTCTGATAACTCATTCTGCTATATTCACTTAATGACATTATCATTATATACTTAGGTACACATAACCCTAATGGCTCATAATACCGGTCAGCCTCGGCTCAGCACACGTATTTTGAAATTGACTCGACTAAAAATAGTGGCTCGAACCGACCGGTTTAGACTATAAAACCGTGACTCGGGTCACAGTTTACAGGGGAGAAAGAACTCATAGTCTGGAGCAAGCACTAGGTTGCCTCCTCTCAGTTGTGGAAGAGAAAGACACAAGTTTTGAGCAACCAGAAACGGACTTCCAAATATGTTCCACATTGGCTCTAGAATATATAACTTGAGTTCTTGAAAAATCCACCCAGATCAAATATGTTCAAAATAAGAAGCAAAGTAGTAAAGGAATAAATGACTAAAGCTTGGATATTATCTATATTATTATATTATATTATCGATTCGAGCTACGAGTCAATTTCAAGTCAACTTTGAGTTATAACTGAACCGAGTCGATTTAAATACTGCGCTTGCTCAAACTCAACTCGTAGGATTTGAGTTTGAGTCGAGTTCCAGCTTAAGCATTTAAATGTCAAGTTTCGAGTTGAGTCAAATCGAGTCGAACGCTAAATGCTCAAGAGCGGGCTCAATCAATTAAAAAGGGGGAGAGAACTCACAGATCTGGAGTGAGCACTGGGTTGCCTCCTCTCGATTGTGGAAGAGAAGATGCGAGTTTAGAGCAACCACAAATGGACATCCAAATATGTTCCCATTGGCTCTAGAATATACAACTTGAGTTCTTAAAAAATCCACCCAGCTCAAATATTTTCAAAATAAGAAGCAAAGAAATAAAGGAATAGATGACTAAAATTTGGATATTATATATATTATTATATTATATTATTGAGTCCGAGTTTGAGTCAAGTGCTCAAACTCAACTTATAGGTTCGAGTTCGAGCTTGAGCATTTACATGTAGAGTTTCGAATCGAGTCAAATCAAGCCTAACGTCAAATGCTCAAGAGCTGAACTTACTCAATTAGCCTTAGATGTACGTGAAACGAAAATTTTGTAAACCAGGATTTTGATGTTGGTTTGTTCAGATTGTGAAGCATGTGTGCATATGCCATCGAATTGATTTTGCTATGAGTGTTGATAAATCATTATGAGTACACATGAATATCTAGGCGTTATTTGAATTACTATGCGGATTATGTTATACTTCATTGACTTATTGATTCAATATTGAGTTTTTTTTGAAAAAAATGTTTGTCATAATGTTCATGCTCTCAAAATTTCTTCTTTTACCTGAAGAGCTTGTCCTTTCTGTGGTTAAAAGTTTAAGGGTGTTGTTTTTCGTGTGGTTTGTGGTGCTTATCCTATTGATTTAGCTATTTTGCCCATGATCATTTGTTATTCACTTGTTATGGTTTGACAATTGTATTAATGAAGTGTGAAGTTAATTTGTTTTTTTCCATTCTCTTTAACTAATCATTCCTACGAGTATGTAGTCCTTACTATTTTTTGTTTCACGTATTCAGGAGGTTATCGATGTACCTAGAGGGTAAAGATCAATGGCCGCCTCATTGGTTTTTAGAACCTGTTCTGTTCCTTTGTTGTCGTCAGAGCTTGAATAATTTTCATTCTTCGTTTTTTTTTGGCTGTTGTACAAAGAATTATTTTGAAAAACTTTATTTCAGCTGCGGAGCAAGCTTCACTGTCGAGATTGTATCGCAGGAATTTGAAGTTAAAAGGCTGCTAGATGAAGCACATCCATGCAATTTCAATAACAAAAGCTCTTACTCCATCTCATTGGCAGCCGCAGCAGTCGAAGGAATCTGATGAAGCAGCAAATCCTTCATAGTAAGTCAGTCATGGTGTCTTGCTCTAGCATTTCTTCAGTCTGGGATTGAAATACCTCTTTGCTGTTCTCTTTTATTCCTCTAGTACTTGAAATCTGCCTCTATTGAGATGGCATTATTAAGTGTCTTGTATCAACTTTTACAGCATGGCTGCTTTATGCCATCGTTTTAATTAATTAGTACTTTTGGCCCTTACATTTGGATTATCCTATTTATGTTCTTCTACCTTTGTCCAATAGTTCAACAATCTAGAAATTCTGTGTGCTTGTCTTGCTTAAGGACCAGAGTAAACTCCTAGTTCATCTTGAAGTTGTTAAACATGACATGTAGAGACTGATCTAACATTGCAAGTAGATGAGTTATAATATCTTTAATGTTAGTTATTTTAGTTAAACAGCTCAATGATTCAGTGGTGTATGAATTAACTCAACCTTATTGGTTTATGCAATAGGTCGTATGCATCCAATTGGTTTTTATCAAAACAATGCATGTCATGATTTGAGCCAGAATGCAACTAGTCAATAGAAAATACAGTCGTATAGAAGGTGATATGTTTATGCCTTGCAATTTCACTGGAAAAAGGGTCCGAGAAATTTTTTCAGTTTTAACTGATTGTTGTTAAAAGAGGAAAATGTCAAATATAAGAAGTAATAAGAGAGTGCTTGGTTTAATCCCGTCGAAAAGGACTTTTCATGCATACCCTTCCATCTCCTCGAGATAAAGATGCAACATGTTAAAATGACGAAAAACATAATTATGGTTTCTTGATCTCAACTTGTGGATGGACAAAGAGATTAAGCAATCTTGGTATTATTTTTGAGGTTTAAACCAGGTGACTATTTTTTTTAAACCAGCAGACTCAAACTCAGCATGAAGCTTGGTTTCCTAGAACCGCCACTAATGCTTATCAAATTATGCACATCTTCTCATTATTTAATTTAATTTAATAGCAACTCGTAGCCCGCAAATCTCTTTGATGACAAGTTTCCGACCGGGGTTAAACAGTCAACGTCGATGAGAAACCTGTCACAGAGGGAACAGCGAGTCTAGTGGATAAGACCTTATTGTTGGGCTCGAAATCAATGACTTCATACATGAGGGGAACCTTTGTCTAACCTCTAAAATGTTGTTTGGAAAAACAACAACCTCGATTACGTCGTATTAAATTCTATATTTAGTTCTTACGAAGGGAAGTGGAAACGCAACCACTTTTTTCTCCACCTCGTTTTCTTTTTCCTGCCTTCCGTCAATCAATTCTTAGGTTCTCTTCCACCACAAGAGCTCCGGAGACCACAAGAACGATCACATAGAAGCAGTTCAGATCAATATCACTCCCTCTCCATGGCCTCCACCGTGGTTCTATTCATGGTCTTCATCTTGGATCTCATAGCTTTTGCACTAGCCGTGGCTGCTGAACAGAGGAGGAGCACTGTGAGTATATATCCCATATTTTTCCATGCTTTTTTATCTCTTTCATGCGTCTTGTTGAATTAGATATGTGATTATCATCTTTACATTTTTGCGATCCAGATGGGATTTTTGCATTGAAATGAGCCTAGTACTTCATAGATTGTCTATCTATGCTGCCTCTATTTGTTTTTCCGTGAAGATCTGTTCTTTTATAGTTTGAAGCTGAAATAAGATGAGGACAAGGAGTGATTTAGACTGGAACTGATCTGAAGAGATTGTGATACAACACAGGCAACGGTGATCCAGGAGAGAGAGCAGAATTATAGCTACTGTCAATATGAGACTGACATAGCTACCGGGCTTGGAGTTGGTGCCTTCCTCTTCCTCCTGGTCGGCCAAGTTGTCATCATGGTTGTCAGCAAGTGCTTCTGCTGTGGCCGTGGACCTCGACCTAGTGGTGCCCGCGTCCGGGCAGTCATCCTCTTCATCATCTGCTGGTAACACCATTATGAACAAGCTTCCTTGTTCTTCAATTTCAGAAGCAGATACAGATTGCATCTTCTCTCTTTTTTGGCTATGACCCACTTTGGACAAAGATGATATTGATTGAATTCGTGGTTGCAGGGTGACATTTCTGATTGCAGAGGCTTGTTTGCTTGTTGGTTCAGTGAGGAACGCCTACCAAACTAGGTATAGGAGCGTTATCTCCGACCACCCATCTTGTGAAACTCTGAGGAGGGGGTGTTTGGAGCAGGGGCAGCTTTCATCTTCTTCACCGCCGTCGTCTCCGAGCTTTACTATATCTGCTACGGCAAGGCCATTATTGAACCGTCCTACGGAGTGGATACTGGTGTGGGCATGAGCACTTACTGATGCTAAGCTTCATCATTGATCATCAGATCATTTCTCGAGTTTGATCACTTGTAAAGATTGAAATGGAGGTTTTTCGTGTTTGTGCAATATCATGGACGGAGCTTGATTTTGTTAGCTATACATTTTATCATATATGATTATTTTTGCACCATTCTGGATACCATGTTCTTTCATTGCAATGGGATTAAGGTTGCCACAAACATGCGAGGAAACGTTCTTCGGGAGCAAAATGGCAATAGTTTGTTAGACCTAAGGTCAATGTGTTTTTAAGTATTTAACGTAAGTATTTTTCTCGTTACCATGCAAAAAAATATAAGATAAACAAATATGGTGATACGTACTACCAGTCACTTATTTGTTCGCTTTGTTGCAAGATGGTGGTAGTTTAATCTTTTATACATCCTTCAAAAAAAAAATCTTGTATGCATAACAGACCGTGACTGAAGCAAACAGTGTTGAATGATGCTATGTTCATGCATAACAGACCGTGACTGAAGCAAACAGTGTTGAATGATGCTATATTCCTACGGTTGGTGTATTTTTTGGCTTATAAGGGGTGGGCTTATTAAGTTAATTAAGAAATTAATTTTGATTAATTAAATATTATCTTCTGCTCTTTCTCTTATCATTTAGTTGGAGATAATGATAGAAAAACTTATAAATATTATATCTTCTCCCCAATGTTAATAAGAAGAATAATAAGTAGTATTTTCAAGAGATGAATGATTAGTTAAAAAAATCAGATTTTTTCCTAATGATTAAGTCTTGATTTGCGAGTGATAATGCTTTTTGTCCATCGATCCATTCCACTGTAAAATAAATTTTTATTTTATTTATATTTTATCATATATTTAAATTCTATATTGGTATCATTCAACGCTGTTAGAACAAGATGTTCCATACTATTTTTTTAATCAAAGTATGATTAGATTATTTGTTGATCATAAATAATATTAATTGATGATTACGATTGCTTCATGTGTAATAAACCAAAAATTTAAACCGTTTTTTTTAATTGATTAAAAATCATGATTTAACCACTGACATAGAAGAATTAAATCAGTTTACATGCTTTACAGTGATGTTATTGTGAAATTTGATTAGATATTGAACCAATCAATTGGTTTTCACTGATTTTAAATCTGTAAGTGATTAAATCTATCAATGGAATAAATATTAAGATGATTTTATGCATGAATAATTGTGAATATCGTATATATCTTTCTTAATTGTTGTATCAAGTAATAGATTTGGAATTATCATGTTTGATTTATGATAATTAGATAATTACATGAAAATTATTCAATTTTAGTTAAAATTATTATGTAAAAGATCTTTTATTTGATGGATTTAGGGTTGTTGCTAATGTAATTGAGTTTTATCAATTAATTAAACTTAAATTTACCTAATCTACCGACTAAAAAATAACCTAGCACCGCCGCTAACTCCCCTAGTCCGATGATGACTCCCACCCTACCTTCCCCTCTCGGACTGCCACTTGGGATGCTCGACCTCCTGCCATATAGGCCATTTTGCCAATTACATATAACACACACGCACACGTGTGTGTGTAATATATATATATATATATATATATATATATATATATATATATATATATATATATGTATGTAGAGAGATGTAGAGAGAGCTCGTGGTTGCTGTGCTGCAGCACAGCCAAGCTGGCTGTGCTTGAGTTTTAATCTCACCGTTCAAAACTCATCCGACGCTTAGAAAAAAGATAAAAACTTTGCATTGCATTCTGGAGATGAAGTCGACGGCCGCCTCTGTGTTCCGATCATGTGCGGCAAAGACCTCACTGCTTCACCGCCGACGACCTCCGCCCAGGCCTCCACAAGACACCTCCCGGCGTCGGCTCATACCTCGTCGATGTAGATGAAGTGGAGGACCTCGACTTCGAGGCTGATTTCCAGGAGTTCCTCCACGAGTTCAACGACGAGGAGCACAACTTCCAACCGTCTTCTTTCACCAAAGCTTCTTCTTTGATCCCAAGTATCGCCCTTTCATGGTTATGTGTTCTTACTAAGTTTTGTTTTCTGCTTCATAGCAACTAAATTTGTTGATGGTATTCTGAAATTTGTTCTTTTGTCTGTCGTATTACCTTATTGTTATCTATGTTGTTATCTTGTTGATGCTAACAAAACCTCAAACAATGGACCTCCTTTGCTGTTTTAAATAAATTGATACCAGTCTGAAATTTTTTTTCTTCTTTATATGTCCAAAGTACTCTGTTGCTGCCTCTTCAAGTCTCCTCTACGTTTTGTTACTTAACATGTAGGTGTTGGTGCTTAATGCTTTTATAATTTTTATCATTTTATTTTATTTTTGAATTTTGATCCTTATACAATTTTCTGTCCGATTTGTAAGATGTGAAATCATAACTCATAAAAAAGAGAGTTAGAGACAGATATGAAAGCATAGTTTCTTTTTCAGTTCTTTGTGGTATTTATTTTATTTGCTGAATCTTGATTTCCCATGGATGATAATATATTCATCTCTGCTTTTAGAAATTTGCTGAATCTTGATTCCCCATGGTTCTGCTTTAAACTCTCTAATGAAGGAAGCAATGCACTTGAGATCTCTGAGTTTGGTTGGACATTTGAAGGAGCAGAGGCTAGGCTGTATTTTCAGCAGCTTATAGATGCTGTTGATTACTATCATCATCGAGGAGTATACCACAGAGATCTGAAGGTGAATTTACTGTATGGAGGAATCCCATCTGGCATGTTGACAGAAATGGTTGGTCCTGCCGGGATTGGGAAGACTCAAGTATGAGAATCTTCTGAGTTTACAGGCTTGTTTTATCAGGTGGGACTGCTTGTTTTTAAGGATATTTACTTCATTCTGTGTACAGTTCTGCCTAAAGCTGGCTTTATTAGCCGCCTTGCCCAAAAGTCACAGGGGGCTGGATGGCCATGTTGTTTACATCGATACAGAATCCAAATTTAGCTCTAAAAGGTGGCAATAGCTATATAGTATCAGATATTATTCTTTCAGAAACATTTTAATCTAGGCTCTGTATTTTTTTTGCAGGATGATGGAAATTGGAGCAATCAGTTTTCCTAAAGTCTTCTCTGCAGTAGGAAAAGCACAGGAGGTCTGTTCTATCAGTGTTCACAATTTTTCTGCTCGTTTCTTATTTTTGTTACTCCACTACACTCCTTCTTCCAGTTGTTGAATGACTTTAACAATATATGAATTATTATTCATTTCGCAGATGGCTGGTAGGATTATAGTGTTAAAACCTTCAACGCTGTCTGAGTTCACAGAGAGGTGAGGTTTTTCTATGTCTTTAAATATTATGGAGGGATGAAGCTAATCTCTTGCTTAGCTATTTTTTCAGTTGCTTAATAAAACATGAATTGAATTCTACAACCCTATGGGATATATACCTACAAAATCTAATAATTTCTAATGCAAAGTTGTAAATGTTAATACGAAGCAATATTTTAAGCCATCTGGACAATGTTGGTTCTCAATCAAGGTAAATGAAGTCCAAGCGAAAGCATACTTGAAGACAAATCACTGAATAAAAGTATATGCTTGAGCTCATGTAGGCTTGATCAGATTGTCTTAGTCATGAAGCTAGCTGATTAGATCTCAACTTGGCTCAGCTCATAGCTTGCTCCGATTGAATCCTGCCATATACTGCCATCTCTTCTTATGAATTGCCATATACCTTCGGGCATATTTTTTGCTGCCAAAGTTTATACAATGTGCATATGATAACATAGGCATTTGTGTTTTTTGAAGTTAAATGCTTTATTTTTTGTATGAGTGGAACAAAAAAATTCCAAATGCAAGCATTTCAACAGATACTCATTATACATGTTTCTCCTTTCTGAAGAGCTGGAAGGTAACCAAATGAATCAGCTGCAATGTGACCAAGGAAAGAGCTGCAAGGTGACCAAATGAATCAGATCTGCAAAGGAACCCCCATTGGATCTGTTTGTTGATCATAACTGTTGGTTTTCCTCCTAGCTGTACTGCTGAAGAAGATACAATATTGTTTGTAGTCAGGCCTAATCTTTTATCTATTTCTGCTTTTGTTGTGGTAAGATTGTAGTGTACTAAATCAGAACTTGCTCTTGTGCTAGCATAAATTACAGACAGATTTGAGAGACCTTCAAGCAGTTGATAAAAGAAGTCTATGTTGCAGTTAAGTTGTCTTGAACTAATGATTGGTATTGCCGACTTATATTTTTCAATGAATTAAACTATTGTGGATCTTTAGCTCAAAATTGGCAGAGCACTCAAGAAATTCTTGAGAGATGGTGGTTCGAATCCATCAAGATCCTACTCAGTGAATATTTAATAAAAATTTACGATGTTGTAATTATGTAAATAAACAAAAATATATCAAACAGCATACCCGCAATCCACAAACTTGGAGACCTTGGCAACAGGGTAGGACAACAAAAATATATCATTGCCATTGAATAACAGTACACAAGATTACAATCCAAAAAAGCACAAAAAATACAATGATAATGTTTCCCAGCATCTACAACCATACATTATTATATAAGCCCACAAAATCTTATTGTATGAAATCATTGTTACAATTGCTATGAATATTTTTACATGTCGTAGAATAATGACCTCTCTTAAACAACCAAGTGAATGTTGCTTCTGTCTCATCAACACTTAGACAGGTGGTGAATCAATACTACCAGTTTATGTTTTTGAATAAGTTGTGGATCTTTATCTCAAAATTGGCAGAGCACTCAAGAAATCCTTGAGGGATGATGGTTCGAATCCATTAAGATCCTACTCAGTCAACATTAAATGATAACTTGAGATGTTGTAATTATGTAAATAGACAAAAATTTGAGATCATAATTTACAAAATGCACAAAAAAGACAATGACATTGTTTTCCGGCATCTACAACTGTCATTGTATGGTTGTAGATGTTGGGAAACATTGTCATTGTATTTTTTGTGCTTTTTTGGATTGTAATCTTGTGTACTGTTATTCAATGGCAATGATATATTTTTGTTGTCCTACCCTATTGCCAAGGTCTCAAAGTTTGTGGATTGCGGGTATGCTGTTTGATATATTTTTGTTTATTTACATAATTACAACATCGCACATTTTTATTAAATATTCACTGAGTAGGATCTTGATGGATTCGAACCACCATCCCTCAAGAATTTCTTGAGTGCTCTGCCAATTTTGAGCTAAAGATCCACAATAGTTAAAGTCATTGAAAAATATAAGCTGGCGATACCAATCATTAGTTCAAGACAACTTAACTGCAACATAGACTTTTTATCAACTGCTTGAAGGTCTCTCAGTTCCATCTGTAATTTATGCTAGCACAAGAGTAAGTTCTGATTTAGTACACTACAATCTTACCACAACAAAAGCAGAAATAGATAAAAGATTAGGCCTAACTACAAACAATATTGTATCTTCTTCAGCAGTACAGCTAGGAGGAAAACCAACATTTATGATCAACAAATAGATGCAATGGGGGTTCCTTTGCAGATCTGATTCATTTGGTCACCTTGCAGCTCTTTCC
Source organism: Piper betle (assembly GCA_033002965.1). NCBI lineage: Eukaryota > Viridiplantae > Streptophyta > Magnoliopsida > Piperales > Piperaceae > Piper > Piper betle. The sequence continues at coordinate 18,428 of JAURVB010013021.1, forward strand.
TTGGTCCCATTGCAGCTGATTCATTTGGTCACCTTCCAGCTCTTCAGAAAGGAGAAACAGATCCAATGGGGGTTCCTCACTAGCCGAGCAACCTTGCCAAAGACCAGGAAAATCGTCAAGAATATACTGAAAAAGCAAGTCTCCTACAAGCTTAAGCTGTTAGAAGAAACAAATGCAAGGTTGTTACTGCATATTATTTCACATTTCAAGTCATAAGCAAGTTTCATTTAAATGCATTATGCATATGTGAAACAGCAGGACAAATACTCCAAAGAAAAAGAGCAGGTCAACAAAGGAGATAACATACGCAGACTCGACGGCTGGCAATGGTAAGAGAGGCTCAACATACCAATTTCGTGTAAACAATGTTCCATCATTAGAAGCTTTGGTTATTATCTAAATGAAAATATACCATACTCGCAAAATTTCAGAGATGCTGATGAAAATAAAGCAAAGAGTCCTACCTACTGATGAAAACAATGTTCCCACACAGCAAACAGAGCGTCAGCTAGTGCAAAGAGTCCTACCTACTGAATTTCCAAGACAACATTTCACATATAAGCTCATAAACAATCTTTTTCCAACAAATTGTCCAATCATACCCAGACTCTAAAGCTTGCAATTAAAGACAAAATTCAAACTGAGGCCCCATAATGTTCAGAAATGGAAGCATAAGAATCAAACAAAACCTTCATTTACCAAATAGTCAAATTTACCTCTTAAATTAGTTTTAATTTACATATAAGAAACAAAAGCTCTTTCAGATTAAATCTAGAATGTCTAATTGAATAATAACATAGAATGTCTAATTGATTAATAACAACCAAAAACAATAATGCTGACATCTGCTTTAAAAACAACACATTATTACAACGAACAAATAAACTAATTAAATAACAAAAGCTCATAAAAAATATGAAAGGAAAACAACATTTCAACACTTCAGGTGGAAAGTAATCAGTCAAAGGATCCAGATGCAGGATTTATAGCTGCAGTAAAACCTGAAAATTAAATAACTTAATCTATACCAGATGCAGGATTTTGACAAGCAGTTTTTAGTATATCACCTTTGCAACGAGCCAGCGCCCGTTCAACATAAGCACGATGTGAAGCAGGAAATTGCTGCTGAAACAAACACAAAATATACTTTTACATCATTACTATCACATAATCAAGTGTTAGTTGCAAGTGGAAGTAGATGGTGACATTTTTTAAAAAGAAAAAAAACCTAAATTTTTTCCTGCAAAGCAAGAATATGTAGTCTATTAATCAAGCATATACCATTCACCATTGGTCTGCCACAATGCTGCCCAATGCACCAGGTCCAGCAATCAAGAGGTCATGCCCCCCAACGAAGCCAGCAGCAGCCGATTTCCCCCTGCACAACCACACACATCACCAAGCTTGGCCTCAGCCACCGGTCCAGAGGCGAGCACAGCGGGGGCGGCGGCAGGTATCGCGGCCGGCGCCGTCGACGGCCTCTGCCACAATGCTCCTCGACGGGGACGGGGGACGAAGCGCTGAGCATGAAGCCGGCGCCCTCGATGAGGCCGAGGAGGGCTCCGCCGGCGACGGCGGACTTAAGGAGGGGCGGAGAAAAAAACCTCTGTTTGCTTTCCAGAAAACGAGTTAGGCTTTCTGTGAGCCGTCGGATCATCATCTAACGGCTGCAAATAAATTCTATTACAGCCAACTTAGCTGTACTCTAATACAACAATTTTTTCCATATATATATATATATAGTGCGGATATACTGTACTCATGCACAGGCGAGTTGCACTGTGCTTGAGCCATCCAGCCGTTGGATTCAATCCAACGGCTGGATGAAAAAGCGCCGCCGGCCGACGCGTCGCCGCCACCTCGGCAGATGCGACGCCACCTCGCGGCGACCCCCTCCCCCACCACCGGCAGCGACGGGGCGGCGGATCTAGCCGCCCAGCCTCTTCCCCTGCCGGCCCGCCGCCTCGCCGACAGGCGACACCACCCCCACCCCGTCGCCGTCCCCCGCCCGCCACCCCGCCGCGCCCCCCTCGGCCCCCACCCGCCACCCCGCCGCGCCCCCCTCGGCCCCCGCCCGCCACCCTGCCGCGCCGCGCCCCCCGCGTGGCGACCCGCGACCACGCCGCGCCGCCCCGCCCCCTGGCCGTCGCAGTGGCCGGGCACCCTTCCCGCCCCCTCCGCCGTCGCTGCTGCAGCGGCGCCGGCGGCCACCCTTTTTTATTTTTATCTTGGCCGTTGGATGCTATCCAACGGCCAAGATCAAACTTAAGCACAGGAAACTTATTTCTATATATATATATATGAGGAGGGGGAGGCTGTACTGCAGCACAGCCATCTTGGCTGTGCTGCAGTATTCCAGCCGTTGGATTTAATCCAACGGCTGGATAAAAAAAACTTTGTGCCGTCACCGCCGCAGCTGGCCGATACGACGCCGCCACCCCCTGCCCCGCCCGTCGCCGCCCCCAGCCGACGGGGCGGCGACGTAACCCTCGCGGCGACGGGGCGGCGGATCTAGCCGCCCAGCCTCTTCCCCTGCCGGCCCGCCGCCCCGCCGCCAGGCGACAGCACCCCCACCCCGTCGGGCCGCTGCCCCGTAGCCACCCCGTCCCCCGCCCGCCACCCCGCCGCGCCCCCTCGGCCCCCGCCCGCCACCCCGTCGCGCCGTGCCTCGCCGCGCTCCCCGCGCCCTGCCCGGCCGTCGCCGTGGCTGGGCACCCTTCCCGCCCTCCGCCGTCGCTGCTGTGGCGGGCGCCAGCGCCACTTTTTTTTGATCTTGGCCGTTGGATGCTAATCCAACAGCCAAGATCAAACTCCAGCACAGCCAAGATGGCTGTGCTGAGTACAAGAAAACTATTTCTTATATATATATATATATATATTAAAAAATAGGCCCTTTACCTCGTCATGGCTGGAGACTGAGGTAGTCATGCAGTCCATGATCAGCAGAGAATGCGTCAGTCCGTTCCCAACTGACCGACTCTGATGAAGTAGCTCTTCTTCTAGATAATGTAAACCCACCACGTTTGGCTTGACCAGCGCCGGCGTACTAAGCCTTAGCGTCCTCTCGCCCGAGCCCGTCGTTGGCGGTGCAAATCCGGCGAGAGGCTCCCCGACACTGCGGCTCTTCTTAATGGTGGAGCTCGCCGCCGTGGACTCATGTACTTCTCCCCATGTGCATATTAGCCACAATGGTGGAGACCTTCCTCCCAACCTCCCCACCGCTTGGCTGCCGGCCAATGGTCACCGGCGAGCCCCGTCGGAGTCCGATTGGTCCGACTCCTCATCCCCTGCCCTAGCCCCTCGGATTGGGAAAGTGATAAGGGGAGGCGAGTATAGTCGAGCTTGTTTTGCCCAACCTCGGTCAAGTCCGAAAGACTATAAGATGGATCCGTCCGTAACCGCAAAAGAATAGAAACCCAACTGGTCCGACCCAATTTTTCTTGTTTGGTTTTTTGTACGTGACCAAATTTACCCGCCCAGCATTGCCGATGATCGAATAATTAAAACTCACCTTGGTGGTTCCCCTTCACCAGCCAGATTGCAATCCCTAACTTTTAGGGATGGGGAAAAGAAGTCGGTCATCTGTTTTCCTTTAAAATAGTTAGGATGACCTGACCAAGTCTAGATCGTATATGTGGGTTTATGATCGGTTATTTTATCCGTCAAATGTTCGTCTTTTATTTTGTCCGATGATTGAGTCATTGGATAATTTGTTTCAAACATCCTAACCCGCTTATTATTCTTAGTTTGTTTGTTACTCTGTTGTAACAATTTGTTGGTTATTTTATTCCCGAAGGATTTGAACCGGCCCTGGATCGTATATCTCCCGAGATGAAAGAAAAGATAGGCAATCTATCTTTTCAGAGCTATCGCTCCAATAAAAAATATTCTTGTAATAGTTAAGGTTGCTAATTGATCGAACTAGCTCGTGAGCATTTAGCGTTCAGCTTGGCTTAATTCAACTCGAAACTCGACATTTAAATGCTCGAGCTTGAACTCGACTCGAACTCGAATCTTACGAGCCGAGCTTGAGTAAGGTCGTATTCGACTTGACTCGATTCGGTTATAATTCGAACTCAACTCGTAACTCGAATCGATAAAATAATATAATAATATAATTTTTATATTATTATTTATTTATATATATATATATATAATATAATAACAAAGAAGTGAGATAGTTGAGATGGTAAATATTCAAGTTGATGACCTCAAGGTTGTGGGTTCAATCCACATTAATTGTATATTTTTTTTAAGTGATGGACTTTTGACTTTTAATCGAGCCAATTTCGAACTCACGAACGAGCTGGGTTTGAGCTCGGGAAAATTAAACAGTTTAAGTATATTCGAGCTCGAGTTGAGGTCGAACACATAAAAGATATTCGAGTCGAACTCGAGCATATATGTTCAAAACTCGTTCGATCTCGAATTGAGTTCGAACGAGTTTCGAACTATCCGAGCCGAGTTTGAACACAAGTTGAGCTCAACTCGCTCGCTCAATTAGCACCCCTAGACTAATAGGTCTCATTGTTGGTAAAAAATATAGGGAACTCGAGTTAGAATGAGTTTCGAACTATCCAAGTCGAGTTCGAATACAAGTTGAGCTCGGCTCGCTCGCTCAATTAGCACCCCTAGTAATAGGTCCCATTCTTGGTAAAAAATATAGGGAAATTGTATTTCCCATTCTGTCTCTGAACCCGCCGCTAAGAAGGACGCTCACTTCCTAAAATATGAGTTATAAACTGATTTTAACTTAGTAGTAGTCTAAATTGTTCTCATTTGTTAATTCAAAAACAATATTGAGAATATAAATAATATGTTCATTTTTTAAAAAATTTCTTCGGAATTTTTAAAAATGATTAGTTCATTGGTTCTTAGTGAACCAAAAGAATAAAATCGGATTTAAGAGATATGTCTTAAGCCGGACCATTTTCATAAAATGGACTTTAACCAATTTTGATTCTGAATATACCAATCGAATATAAAATTAACGGAAAATTTTGAATTAGATCAAATTTAGACCAATTTTTACAAGGTCTAAGTGTTTTATTATTGTCTTTGTGACAAATATTAAGCCAATTTTAAATATTCAACATGGGAAACAGTTGAAATATTTTAGTTGACCTTTATGTTGGCAGACTTGATCATGTTGGTGGTAGAAGTTAGATTTTTTATCACGTTAAATTTTCATGGCCATTATTTTAAATTTTATATCTCACTTTCCATTCTAATAAGAGAATGCCTAGGTAATAATCATATGGAAATTGTCCATGATTAAAGACCATTTTTGCATCTATCTGTTCAATATTTAATTTTTGTCTTTGTGACTTAAATTAAATGTTAGGCCTTCATCATTTTTTTGACAATGTCTGTCAATATTTTAATTCAACCTTGTATTAGTTACATTTTTGAATTAAATTTGTATTCAAGAAAGTGAGAGACTAAATGTAAAACCCAGCTTTGGGTTAAGGTTTTACTTGCTTGTAGTTTTACCTGGTTGGGGCCAGTCTCGAGTCGATTTAAGCGAGCTCAAGCCAGACTAGTTTCATACATGAGTATGGGGCCCAGATAATCGTACTAGTATGTTATGGTGGCTGAGTATGACTGACATGCAAATGATAGCTTCAGTTAGTCTACATCAAAGCATTAGTTATCAGTGTATACACGAGTTATTCAGATGATTTTTTTATGGGTTAGCCAATGTTTTAGGCCTAAATCTAGGACATTATAGCATTTAGTATCCATTTGAGATTTTCGGGGTATCTCATTTGCATACATCATAAGGATTTCGAAGTACCAGATTGCCCCTGTGGTCCAATTTAATTGAGTGGTAGATTTTTACCTAATTACGTTTAGGATTTTGAGGCTTATTTAGCCTTATTGCATCGATTCTCGCCTATAGTGTTACTTTTAGGACTTGAGTCAGTTTTGATTTTAGATAGTTTTGATCCAAACTTTCTATATATATATATATATATATATATATATATATTGTTTATACCCATAGGTAGGCCCCACTATACCACGAGTTGTAAGACGTTCATATCATGCCATATGGCAAGATCAGATCTATCCACGTCAGCCCTAACTTTCTCCCATCGATTTTCAGAGATTTTTCTTATTTTCAGACTTTCCACCCACAGCTCTGCCCCTACTTTAGTTCACCATTGGCTAGTCCCCAACCCTCCTCTAGCCACCGAACCGATACCCCCATGACCGCATATTCAAAAAACTCGACCATTTTTTTGTAATTCAAGAACCATAACATTAATTTAGATGCATATTCATATTATTTAGCAAATTTTGGATGTTATGAGTGTTTTTACTTATTTATTTATTCATTATTGTTTTTTTTTATATATATATGTTCGTCATGTTTATGTAATTGCTTATTATTATTATTATTGATATATTTACTTATTAATATTAATCTTATTCATGTATACTAAATTTTATTTATTTATTTATCTATTTGTGCTTGTATTCACATTATTATTTATTTGTATTTAATTATGTATTCCGTATTGGATAACTATGATATTATTATTATTCATGATTAATTAATATTAACTATTTATTTATTTATTTATTTAATTATTGAATATAATATTTATTCGTGTTTAGACATGTATTTATATAGTATAATGATATTAATTTTTTATAATTAGAGTATTATTTATCTTTAGGTATTTATTATTTATCTATTTATTCATGAGTGCATTTATTTATGTATTTATTATTTGGTTATTTGTTATTTTTTTATTATGTCTCGATTTGTATGCCAGATGTTTAGTTAAAGTTTACTTAGTATTGTCTTCCTTAAAGGATGTATTGATGATGTGAGCACACACTACGAGCATGCATTATATAAATATATCAGTATTTAACTTAGTAGTGGATTTGATGTAGGTTTCGGAGTCCGAGCTCATTATAGTGGAGACGTCACGCTTGGAGCCTGGACCACAGGTCTATTAAGACTCTTCTCAGCTTTAATCGTTATAGTCTATTGTTGATTTGATTTCCACATCATAGGACGTGTTAAGTGGCTATTTTATTGGACTCTACTCAATACGGGTCATTTAAACGTATTTTACTTCCATTATTAATAACCTTTGAGGATGAGATCCATCGAGTATGATTTCAAAAACAAGATCTACCGCAATTTAATTTTAGGCCTATTATATAAACCTCTTCTCATGCCTATATATGATTTTATCAGTATTTTCTAGTGAGAAGTGAGACAAGGAAAAATCGGCAACCGCGCTACTTGAGCGGGTTCGTGCCAGTCGAAGTGGGCTTTGGATTGGTGAGCGAGCCGTTCCTTTTTCGAGGGATCCTGACAACTCTACTTTTGAGTTTCTCAAACTCGGAGAAGTGTGGAGGATTACAGGTACTACAATGCAGCATATGTCTAGACTTGTGGTTTCAAAGGGTATTGAAGGCACATGCCTGAGAGTACTCGGCCTATATGCTTAGGGCCATGAGTGATAAGGTTATTGTAGAGGGCTGAAGGATCTAGGAAAAGAAATTGATGTTCTCACGCAAGGGATAGTTTTAAAATGGACAAGGCATGAGATGAGTAAAAATTTGATGTTGTCGAGCCGAAGCCAACGGCTCCTAATTAATGCCCTTATGAGAGATTCTGTAAATAAGTATATAAATGATTTTATTTAATAAGATGGTCAGCTTTCCTGTGCCAATTTGACTATTAGTTATTTCTGACCAGTAATACTTGTTACTGACATTTTTTCTATTATATATGTAGGTCTGGTGATCCTAAATCGGCTTGGGTGGGAAGACAAACAAACAATACATACACTTAAGCTGAACACAATTATTTTCTTTTAATCTCTTATTTATATTTGATGAGTTTTCACCTATACTTTTATTCTCTTGATACCAAGCGGGTTATTTCGATATATATTATTGATTGAATCTTATAGACTAGTAGCTTTAGACATGACTTGACTTAATTGTAACATTTCTGATTTGATTCTTAGATGAACCAAAATGAGGGTATTCCACTAAATATTATGGTCAAAATAGATGATGCATATTTGCAAGTATCATGAATTTAAGTGTCCAATTTTTTTTTGGCAAGAATTGAAAGATAATGGACTTGGCAAAGGAAGCGATAACAAGTTTTAAATAGCTTGTTACAAATGACATTACACTTAGTGGTTCTTTTTATTCCTAAATGTCAATAATTAATGACAAGCTTAAGTGTACTGATCACACAATTTTTTTCTAATAAAACATTATTTATTTCATGTACATAGTGAATAATATGCACATTTTTTATGTACTTTGTGTACAAATAAGTGTCTAAAATGCACACTTTTTTAAAAAAAGTGAGAAATATACTGTGTACATAATTTTATGTACTTTATGTATATAAAATATTTTAAAATACACTTTACATATTTTTGTATACTTTGTATATACTAATTATTAATGTACTTTGTATACATATTTTTTTGTACATTTTGTGTATGCAAATAGTCAATGTACTTTGTGTACATAAGTTAGAAATGTATTTGTTGTACATTAATTTAGAAATGTATTTGTTGTACATTAATTGATGTATGTAAGTAAAGTTGTTTGATGTTAATAACAATAAATTACCAATAATTTAGTTCTAGTAAAGAGTAAAGAAAATATACAATTTTCTACATATGTTGTATAAAATAACTCTTTAATTTATGCTAAATGTGAATTATAAACTGAGTGGGAGTTCTCAGTTAGAAGATTATTTGTTAGTCTCACCTAGAACGTAGTAGCTCAAATTTGATTAAAATATAATTATTAAACATGTGGCTAAGTAGATGGTGATTAAGAGCATAACTCAATGTTTGATTCTATGCCACATATTATTAATATCTTAATGGTTATTTGTTGTAAATTCTTTGTGTTAGTAAATTCTTTTACCCGAATATGTATTTTTTTATTAAACACTTTTCACTTGTCCTCAATCTTTTTTCAAACGTATTAATGATTATTTTTTAATCAGATTAGTTCTGATATAATTATAATTGTGGATATATATTATTTTTTATAATGATCATAAAGTTTGAGTAATGATTTGCTAGTGTATATTTCAATTACACTATATAGTCATGATCATCGTGAAATAATTGGCTAAAAAAGGTATTACATAACATTTAATTAACTTGTATTTTATCGTATGTTTAATTGCTCAAATTATTTCTTCTAGTTTAAATTTTTTTATAAGTTTATAACTAAAACTTCCATAAGATTAAATAATTTGACATTTATACCCTATTTTTTAAGTGTAAGGCATTAAAATGACCATATTTATTGTTTAATTTATTCATTTAAATTGATATTTAAATGATTTTGTATCATTATGTAGTATTTTGTTATTTCTTTTATTTTTGGCATACTGAAAATATAATAAATATCAAATATTTCTTGTATATGGTTTGAATAATTTCAATATCATGCAAGTATATACTGTCTAAACAAGTAGTATAATGATAAATTCAAATATCATCCCACAGAGGATGAATTTCTTATAATTAATTAAAGTAAATAAAATTAAGAGCAAAACAAATTTAATCGACTTAAGTAAATTTAAATAATTCTAACTTAAAGGATAAGTTCAAATGATAAAAATCGTTCTAAGTAAAATTTCCCTTAACATGAATTTAATCATCACTATATCTTACTCTTATTCCCTTGTCGATCTAGAATTATTATTATATTACACGGTGGTTCCCGTTCCTTCATGCATCTATTATTTTGCCTCAATTTCTACCTCTTGGTGATAATTAATTAATCAAAAAAATAATGCATTAAGATTTCCCTTACAGATGTTGTAAATAAATTTCCCTTACAATCGCATACGGTGTTGTATATCTCCTGACTACAACGACAAACAAGTCAAAAGACTACAACGACAAACAAGTCAAAAGACTCATCGTATGATGAATTATCAATGACTAATCTAATTAATTTCTCCTGAAATCTAATTAAATCTAATCTCATGATCTACGAAATAGGCGATCAATCTATTCTTAGCATTAGATAATAATTCAAACAATCCGATTGAATAAAAGAGTAAGGGGCTGATATGAATTAAACCATGTTAAGTTTCATTCTTCTCTAAAACGAAAGAAAGGATTACTCCATAATGAAAATAAAAAACAATATAAAAAACAAACTAGTTTTTATTATAAAAAAAACAGGAATTGCAAAAACTAAGCTATTTCTTCCACTAAACTCTAAAGCCAAGAGATGAGATATGATATTTCAAACAACAAATGGCCACCCCTTTATATAGAAGAGGAGATATAAGGATTCGAGAGGGTGTTCACAAATCGACGTAGTCTAATTAATTATGATGTCCTTTTAAGTTTCCAACTTCTCTTGTAACACCCCAAATCCGGTTCACGCTCGTGAACCGAACCGGCATGTTACAGGCCCCGGTTAGGTCGGCTAACCCGAACCTAACTCGTGCGGATCCAATCTCGGCGTCTTAAGATGAAGATACGATTCTGTCATGAATGAATGAATGCACAAAATCCTAACATGGTACTACATGAATGACATGCAAATTAAATTTCACACCATCACAATTACGAGCAAAATCGATGAAAATTCTGAAGTAAAACTGACAGAGTCTCCCCTAAAAGTGCAATTATGGGCCCACCCTGTCAAAATAATATATATGTATAAATATATACACATGCATCAATGATTTCATTCACACAAAATCTAATATATTAGGAATTCATTCTGAAGCTGGGGTTTCAACCACTACACTTCTGCTGCGCATCTCTGATCATGTTCACATTCTATCGTGTCTTAACATTTAATTCATGTCACATCATCGTGTCTCAAACATTTAATCATATCTTAGCATTTCACAACATTCACAATATAATAGCATCATAAATAAAATATTAAACATTCAATCAATCTAACATGTGTGTGCACAACGACCTACATTGCTCCTCCGTCCAAGCTGGCTTCATCCATCTCGTGCTTATCACCTACATATAGTATAAGAAACACGTCAGTAACAAGCGTTACTGGTCCGAAAAATAAAATAACTATAACAAACTGGCTATGAGAGCAAACTCTCATCTGAAAGAAAACCATATACTTCCTCAAGAACACTCTGAAGGGCACTACTGAGGAGCCACTGGGCTGCAGACCCGGTAGCATCCCGAACTTACTGCTCTGCTGCTGGTACTGTGCTACTCTCAGCACTTCTTTTTCAGTACTTCTCGTGAAACTTTATCCTAAGCCCTCTCCTTACCTCCATATTTCTCCTGGCCTTGAGCACGAAGGCCGAGTACTCTCAGGCAGTCGCCTTTAGTACCCTTTGAACCACAAGTCCGGACATGCGCTGTACTAAACAGTACCCGTAAACCTCCACGTTCTCCGGGTGTGAGGAACTCAAACGCGGAGTTGTCAGGATCCCTCGGGAATGGAACAGTCCGCTGGCACTAATCCAGAGCCCGCTTTGACTGTCACGGCATCCTCTGCATGGTACGTGCAGTCGGTTTCTCCATCTCTCGTCTCACTGAAAACTCGATAAAACTATATATATAGGCCTGGGAAGGGATTCATATAATAGGCCCGAAGGCAACTTGTGGTGGATCTTGTTTTCGAAATCATCCTCGAGGGATCTCATCCTCGAGGGGTTATTAATCCGGAAAATATTCGGTTAAATGACCCGAGTTAAGTGGGATCCAATAAAACACCACTTAACCCGTCCTGCAATTAATAACATAAACATACAATAGAAAAGCGTAAAACAAGACGAGTCCTAAACGGACCTGGTAGAAGCTCCAAGCGTGGCATCGCGCCTAGGCGGCGAGCTCCTATTCCGTACCTACACATCAAAACTAAATACTAACGCCCGCTAACTACATGATGCATCAAACTCAATAAATATCAATCACAATCAATAATCATAAATATGAAAATAATTCTAACTCATCCTATTCCTACCAATTTTATTATATTTTCCTAAGCTACATTACTCGATTAGCATGCTCAACTCGATCTACCTCATTAGATCATTCACTATTCATTCTCAATTAATTGCATCATGCAATCATCACTACACTCATACTCATATATTTATCATGACAATTATTCAATTCTAGCATGGTATACTAACAATCATAATCAATTTTAAATAACTCAATCGGAGGTAATTATACCTCACGTAGTCGGCAATCGGCGACGGCTAGGGTTCCGTCGCGCGTCTCGGAGCTCAAATTCGGCGCTCATCGGCGTCCGAAGCTCGATCGGGCTCCACTGGGTGAGCCTTGCGGAAGATCCGGTGAATTCCGGCGAATTCCAGAATTTTCGATTTTCCGGCGGTTTTCCGGCGACTTCCGGCGGTTTTCCGGCGACTTCCGGCGGTTTTCCGGCGAAAATTGCCGGTGGTATCTACTAGCTGGATAGGGGTCATGTAGGGTACCATTGGAACCGGCTCGGCGAGCCCGACTCATCTATGACATCAGCGTGACCAATGGAGGCGGCGGCTCGCCGGAAAACGGCAAAACAGAGCCGCGGCGCAATCGGTGGCTAGATCCGGCCGGGATGGGCGGCGTTGGCCTCCGTTCCGGTCGGGGAGGGTCACTGGGTGGTCGCTGGTGCTGAGGCGGCCACCTGATCGTGGCGGCGACGGTCGCCGGCGGCGAAATCAACGACGCGCCCAAAAGTTAGCCGCGGCGCTATGCACGGCAAATCCGGCGTCACGGCGGCCCGATTGGGGCCGGACCTGGTCGGGGCAGCATGGCGACGCCGTGGCTGGGCTGGGCGGCGTCGAACGGCGGCCAGGCGGCGTCGGCCGTGGCGGCGGTGGCGCGCGAACAGGGGCGGCGCGATGGTGACGGTTTGGGCGTGGGGGAGAAAGGTCGGGGGTGGAGAAGAAGGGTTGGGTGGCAATTTCGTAAATAATACTTGACTCGTCTCCGGCTCGAGTCAAGTATAATAACCAGGTCGTATTAAATCCTAAAAAAATCCCTAAAAATCGGGAAAAATCCTGTAAAATCAATAACACCGAAACATCATAATTATATGCTCTAAAACTATCAACCCACCCAAAATGCCCGTAACGCGTCCTAATGCGGTAAACGGCCTAAAACTAATTCTACGATCCACTGTATATAAAAATAAAAAAAAAATCACTGGCATACTCTCATATATTCTGATAACTCATTCTGTTCTGCTGTGTTCATGACGTTATCATCATATACTTGGGTACGCATGACCCTCATAGCTCATACACGCGACCGGCGTCGGCTCGGTACACGTGTCCTGAAACTGACTCAACTCGAAAAATAACGGTCGACCCGACCGGTTCTGAATATAAAACCCTAACTCGAATCATGGGTTTTACACCTCTACTCTATTAAACACCATAAATTATAGTTATTGGGTGCGGCCAAGTGTCATGACCATTCAAATCCAAAGCTTAATTTGTTTCATCTTTTTCTACATTGAAACACTAAAATTAAGCATATCTAATAAAATATTAATTAACTAAAAAAATAAAATAAAATATCACTTAATTAATAATATTTATACCTGGAAAATATAAAATTACATTAAAAATATGGGTAATATTGTATACTTTAAACACTTAGCAATGGTGCAAGTATTTCTTAGACTAGTGTAGAGAAATACTCTAAAAATAAGGATAATTATTTGTCAATTAAAATGTTCTATAAATTTTGTGATAAATTAGAGTTGTCAAAATTGAGAACAAAATCCTTATTTGATGGTTAAGTTCATCATTACACGATGTGATTATTGATTATATTTTCAATATTTAATTAAGAGGGAACAAAAATAATTAACTAAATGTCTACGTATTAACATTTTTTATGATGCACTCTAAACAAAGACTTTGTATTTTTATTTTAGTTGAATGATGACTTTGAAAGTCGTAAATCTTTGTTCACGTATCGACTTATTTTTAAGGGGTTGAGTAATAATATTTATCAGTTGTAGATATTTGAAATCTTATATATATTTTTTTACAATATTTATATGTGAACATGTACATGAGAATGTGATTGATACAAAGATGTCATATTCAATAAATTGATTTGTAAAATCTTCATTTAGTAGGAAAGATTTTTAGATTTGTGATATTTTATAATATCAACTTTTATACAAATATGGTTGATGATATGAACTTAATCAAGTGTCAGCAACACGAAATGATACCACATACAACTCTTAGTGGGTGTATATATAAATATTTTTTGATTCAAATTAATAATTAAAAAGTTTATTTCTTTCGTATAAATATTATATCACATTAATACCGCTAATTGCTAAGCCGGAATTGCATCACGTTTGCTTTGGTCAGAGTGAGGGGCACCCGCCTGAACGTGGCAGAAAAAGTGGATCTTGGAAATAGCAGCAGTGACAAAGACGAGGATGGCCCCATCAAAGAACACAACCTCCTAATCGTGAAGCACCAATGTTCCTCCTCTCTTGTCTCCCCAAGGACCAGAGACCCAACACAGAAAAAACTCCTGCACCCAGAAACAGTACCTTGTCAGACGAATTGTAACAAGCAAACTTGCTCAGAATCAGACAAATTCAGAGGATGCATAGCTTCCTAAAAATATATACGGGCCCCAAAGGGACTTGCAAGACACCGATGTTCCTCCTCTCTTGTCTCTCTAAGGACCAGAGCTCTCTTGTCTCCCTAAGGACCAGAGACCAAACACAGAAAAAACTTCGCAACCAGAAACAGTACCTTGTCACACAAAATGAAACAAGTACCGCAGCCAGAAATAGTACCTTATCACACAAATTGAAACAAGCAAACTTGCTCAGAATCAGACACCTTGTCACACAAATTGAAACAAGCAAACTTGCTCAGAATCAGACAAAGACAAATTCAGAGGATGCAGAGCTTCTTAAAATATATATCAACTCTCTTAATCTAAAAATTAGCTTAAAACTTTCTCATTAGTCTAGTTTAAAGAATAAGGTTTTCTTATTAGTCTATATGCAAGTCAATCTAACAATTCTCCTCTCACACATCATACCACCCCTCGATCACATATTAGGCCCATATATTATAATAAAGTTCTGAGAGACTCAAATGATCACGAACCTTCGAGATACTCAAATGGTTACGAACCCCTCTTAAAGAATAAAGTTTTCTTATTAGTCTATATACAAGTCAATCTAACAATTCTCCCCCTCACACATCATACCACCCCTCACTACATACTAGGCCTACATGTTATAGTGAAGTTCAAAGGGACTTAAATGATCACGAACCTCTCTTAAACATCATACTACCCCTCACTACATACTAGGCCCACATATTATAGTGAAGTTTCGGGAGACTCTAATAATCATAAACCTCTCATAATTCAAAAGCTAATTCAAGAATAAGGTTTTCCTATTCGATTATATACGAGTAACCAGTCACTTTTAAATATGATGTGATATAAACCTAACATGGATGACGAGGAGGATGACCATGGCAACCAATCCTAGGCGGACAACATCGAAGTCATGGTAACAGCGGGTGTCATAGTCGGGGTCGTCTCCATTGCCTCTAGTACTGCACAGAGAACCAAAGCAGTTAAACATCAAGCTTATGATAGACTTTATTTAGAATTTAGATTTCATATCAAATTATCGGAAGATAATATAAATAAATGAAATAGCGGAAGCGTACCCAGTTAAACATCAAGCTTGATGATAGACTTTATTTAGAATTTAGATTTCATATCAAATTATCGAGAGAAATAAAATAAATAAATGAAATAGCGGAAGCGTACCTGAAGCCATAAAGAAATCAGAGTCTTGATCACTTAGGTTTTGGATCTTCCAAATTCAAGACTAGTTTTCTAAACCAAAGTTCTGGACAATGGGATACCAGAACGAAAACCAGATATGAATTCAGGGACCATAACCTCCATATTTATAGCCTTAGTTCCATAAATTCAATTCCACCCATAACGAAAGAGAATTTATGAAAAGGTATCTACACATTAAATTCCACACTTTTCTCATTAAATTCCACACCTTAATTTATGGCTCATAACCTTTAACTTTAGTAGATCAATTTAATTTAGCCAACCTTATATAATAACATATGATACAATTCCTGATTCATGTATATATTTATGTCCAATTTCCAACAATCTCCCACTTGGACTTAATATATACACAAAATAATTGTATAACTTTATGAGCTCCAAACATATGTCATTATACCAAAATAACAATCTCGTCCATTAATCAATGTCAATATAGGATCAAGGCGATTTTCGTCACAATGAGCGTAACTAAACCTTCCATGGTCACATACACCAACATAATCAAATGACATAGATCAAGTATGGATGTGTAGCATGAAAATTACATGTAATTTGATCTGAACATGCCTATTTTCAACTGGTCCAACCTTATGAGATCACCAAAATACCAAAACAGAGTGAACCTTAAACCAAAATACTGCAGTTTATTACAAACTCCCACTAAAGTAACATATCATCAAATGATACAATACCCATCTGAGCAACATGCTCATGAAAGACCTTGGGTAGTAATCCTTTAGTAAGCGGATCCGCAACCATGGAGTTTGTTCCAATATGTTCTATTGATACTTTACCACTCTGAACTCTTTCTTTTACAACAAGAAACTTGATCTCTATATGTTTTGATTTAGATGAGCTCCTGTTGTTATTTGAATATGACACTGCAGACTGATTGTCACAGAATATCTTAAGTGGTCTTTCAATATTATCAACAATACGCAGCCCTGTGACAAAATTCCGCAACCATATTCCCTGATTGGATGCCTCATAACAAGCTATGAATTCGGCTGCCATAGTGGAAGAAGCTATGAGTGTCTGCTTAGCACTTTTCCAAGAAATAGCTCCGCCAGCTAGTAGATAGACATAGCCAGAAGTGGATCGACGACTATCTTGACATCCAGCAAAATCGGAATCAGAATATCCTGTGATCTCAAGTTGATCTGATTTCCGATATGTGAGCATGTAATGTTTTGTTTTCTGAAGATACCTCATGACCCTTTTGGCTGCTATCCAGTGATCCAACCCTGGATTACTTAGATATCTGCCCAACATTCCAACAATATACGCAATATCTGGACGCGTACATACTTGAGCATACATAAGACTTCCCACTACTGAAGCATAGGGAATCTTTTGCATTTCCTTTTCTTCTATATCATTTTTGGGGCACTGATTGAGACTGAATTTGTCTCCCTTAGAAATAGGGGTATCTCCTGGTTTACAATTTTGCATGCCAAATCTTTTAAGCACTTTTTCTATATATGTCTTTTGTGATAATCCAAGTATACATCGATCGCGATTCCGATGTATTTGAATTCCTAATACAAAAGATGCATTACCAAGATCTTTCATTTCAAATTTCTTTGACAAAAGATTCTTGGTTTCGTGCAAAAATCTATATTATTACTGGCAAGTAATATATCATCAACATATAAAACCAGGAAAATATACTTACTCCCACTAAACTTATGGTATATGCAATCATCAATCACATTCAACTCAAAACCAAATGAAAGAATCACTTGATGAAATTTGTGATACCATTGACGAGAAGCCTGCTTAAGTCCATAGATAGATTTCTTTAATTTGCAAACCATCTTCTTTGAATCTCCTAATACAAAGTTTTCTGGTTGCACCATATAAATTGTTTCATCAATGTCACCATTTAGAAACGCAGTCTTTACATCCATCTGATGTAACTCAAGATCAAAATGTGCCACCAATGCCATAATTATTCTAAACGAGTCTTTCGATGAAACTGGAGAGAAAGTCTCATTATAATCAATGCCTTCCTTTTGAGTAAAGCCCTTTGCAACAAGACGAGCCTTATATCTTTCTATATTACCCTTCGAATCCCTCTTGGTTTTAAATATCCATTTGCAACCAATGGGTTTCGCACCTTCAGGCAATGAGACAAGATCCCAAACGTCATTAGTTTTCATGGACTTCATCTCTTCATTCATGGCATCAATCCACTTTTGAAAATTAGAACTCTTCATGGCTTGATGAAAACTGATTGGATCATCATTAACCATTTCATTATTATCCTCATGTTCTTGGAGAAAGATAATATAATCATCTGAAATTGCTTTTCTCCTTTCTCTTGTGGATCTCCTCAATGGCATTTGCTCTTGAGGTTGTTGAGTTTGTTCTTCAGGTATAACTTGAGTAGGGAGATTCTCGACATTGTCTTGTAATTCTGGTATTGTTTCTTGAACAACATCAGAAATATGATCCTGATTCTGATTTTTATCAAGAACAATTATGGGAAGAGAATCAGATTCTTCTTCAAAAACAAAGTCTCTAACCTCATTTCCCTTTCCAAACCAACATCCTCAAAAAACTGGGCATTTCTCGTCTCAAAAAATGACTTAATAGTGGGATCATAAAACTTATACCCTATTGACCGATCAGAGTACCCAACAAAATAACTGCTAACTGTTCTTGAGTCCAGTTTCTTTTCATTTGGCCTATAAGGCCTTGCCTCAGCTGGACAACCCCAAATGCGTAAATGCATTATACTGGGCCTTTTTCCGGTCCATAATTCATAAGGGGTCTTAACTGTTGCTTTTGTTGGTACTCTATTAAGAAGATATACTGCTGTCTTTAGTGCCTCACCCCAGAGTGAATCAGGCAAAGTAGTATGAGCAATCATACTTCTTACCATGTCCTTTAATGTTCGGTTTCGTCTCTCAGCAACACCATTCATACTAGGAGTACCTGGCATTGTGTATTGCGGGACGATTCCACACTCTTCTAGAAATTTGGCAAATGGTCCTGGACGCTGTACACCTGATCCATCATATCTGCCATAGTATTCACCACCACGATCAGATCTGATAGCCTTAATAGTTCTGTCAAGTTGGTTCTCAACTTCAGCTTTATATGCCTTAAATACTTCCAATGCTTGAGACTTCTCATGAATGAGATAAAGGTAACCATAACGAGAATAATCGTCTATGAACGTAATAAAATATTGTTGACCATTCCAAGAAGCCGTAGGGAAGGGCCCACAAATGTCCGTATGTATTAGTTCTAAGACGTTTGAAGATCTATTGGCACCTAGTCTCCTTATATTTGTTTGTTTTCCCTTAATGCACCCAATACAGATTTGAAAATCTGCAAAATTAAGAGAATCAAGAATTCCATCTGACATAAGTCGTACAATTCTTTGTTTAGAAATGTGTCCTAAACGCTTATGCCATAGTAAAGCAGAATTCTCATTGGTTAATTTTCTCTTTGTACCACATAGTTCCACATGCAAGGTTTCATTAAAAGATGCAATAGTATCAAGTAAATATAGATTATCATAAAAAGACAAGGACCCTGTACCCACAATATTTGAATTTAGAAAAAGACTAAACTTATTATTTCTAAATGAACAAGAGTAACCAGATTTGTCCAATATAGAAATAGAAACCAAATTTCGTCTAAAAGACGGTACTACATGTGTCTCTTTCAAATCCAAATAAAATCCTGTCTCTAATAATAATCTAAAAATCCCTATTGCTTCAACTATAACTGATTTGCCATCACCCATATAGATGAATCTTTCAGCATCATTTGGCTTTCTGTAACTCAGGCAACCCTGCATTGACACACTTATGTGAGTAGTAGCACCTGAATCTAGCCACCAAGTGTGTATTGGTACTGAAACTAGATTAACCTCAGAACAAACAAAATTAAGAAATGAACCTTTCTTTACACGCCAGGCGTGATACTTAGTGCATTCCTTCTTCATATGTCCAGGTTTACCACAAAAGAAACAGCAAGAAACTTGATTTTCTTTCTTTTGCTGTTGCGTGTGAGACCCATTATCAGCATCCTTAGCCCTCTTTCTTTTCTTATTTTTATCCTTATAGGTACTAGCCAAGTGAGCACTCTCAACCTGTTCTTGCTTCAATCTTTCTTCTTCTTGCACACAATAAGAAATAAGCTCATTAAGAGTCCATTTATCCCTTTGACAGTTGTAACTGACCTTGAATTGACCGAATTGTGCAGGTAGAGAAATTAAAACTAAATGCACGAGCAAATCTTCAGATAGCTCTAACTTTAGTGCTTTTAGTTTTGAAGCAATATTTGACATCTCTAAGATGTACTCCCTTATGCTTGTTTTGCCTTTATACTTCATTGAAATCAAGTTCGTCAACAGCGTACTTGTTTCAGCTTTATCATTTTTGACAAAACGTTTTTCAATTTCTTTAAGAAACTCACTGGCTGTAATAACCTTTTCCGAAACATCGCCCCTGAAGGTCTCTGGAATTCCCCGTTTCATGATCATAAGACTCATGCGATTTGAACGTTCCCATTTCTCAATGTCCCGTTTGTCCTCATTGGAACTTTTATCAGTAAGAGAAGCAGGTTGTTCAGTCCTTAATGCAAGGTCAAGATCCATGCAGCCGAGAATAATCATTATGCTTTCTTTCCAATCCTTAAAGTTATCTTTAAGCATTGGTACTGAGTTTATGTTGGCAGAAAATATAGAAGCAGACTGATTAACTGAAGCCAAAACAACATGCCCACAAATAAGATTAATAATTTTTAATCCCATTAATAGATACCTAGCACAACATCAATATTTAGTCTTTGGACAGAAATATCAATTTGTAAATGGTACTCTTAGTGCAATAATCAAATATAGATAATAAATCCTGTCAAATAATAAACCTTCCTTTTGGCCGATTTATCATTCACATGGAAACCTAAAAATTATCTCATATTTATTATTTTAATGTCATAATCAAATATGGATAATAAATCCTGTCAGATAAAAAACCTTCCTTTTGGCCGATTTATTATCCACATGGAAACCTGATAATTATCCCATATTTATTACAATAATGAGTCTTTAGTGTAGTAAAATATGAACAATAAATCCTGTCAAATAATAAACCTTCCTTTTGGCCGATTTATCATCCACATGGACACTTGATAATTGTCCCATACCTATTACCACATATGAATATAGAATTCTGTCAAACATTAACCTTCCTTTTGGCCGATTAATATCCACATGAATTAAATACTCATAATTATCTTAATATTTAAAAAATAAATTAATTTCCACAAAAGAGGCTACTTTGGCAGCATATTGTAGTCCTTAATAAATTTTAAAATATTAATTATGTTTTAACCAAAAGGTTATAAAAAATATCTTTATGTGGGAGTTTCCAAAATTATAACCTTTTGTAACTTTATTTTCCTCATGTTATGTTACCAAAAGAGGACCTTAATTTTGGGATTAAATCCCACAAAAATTTATAAAATAAAACCTAAGGCTCAATAATTTGATATGAAGTTGGCTCTGATGCCGCTTGATAGACTTTATTTAGAATTTAGATTTCATATCAAATTATCGAGAGAAATAAAATAAATAAATGAAATAGCGGAAGCGTACCTGAAGCCATAAAGAAATCAGAGTCTTGATCACTTAGGTTTTGGATCTTCCAAATTCAAGACTAGTTTTCTAAACCAAAGTTCTGGACAATGGGATACCAGAACGAAAACCAGATATGAATTCAGGGACCATAACCTCCATATTTATAGCCTTAGTTCCATAAATTCAATTCCACCCATAACGAAAGAGAATTTATGAAAAGGTATCTACACATTAAATTCCACACTTTTCTCATTAAATTCCACACCTTAATTTATGGCTCATAACCTTTAACTTTAGTAGATCAATTTAATTTAGCCAACCTTATATAATAACATATGATACAATTCCTGATTCATGTATATATTTATGTCCAATTTCCAACAGCTTATTCTTCCAACATTGCCGAGCTCGGTATATATTGATCTACTTCTTGTTCTAATAAAACACATAACAATATAGCCAGCACAGAGAATTTATATACTCACCCGACCAAAGCTTCTCACGGCAACAAAGGAGAGAGCACCAAGGCAATGAGGTCCAAGATGGCTATGACGATGAATACCATGTTGGGAGCCATTGAATTAGAAGAGGATAAGATGACTGCAAGAATCCAGATTGATGCAGGGGACTGCTAGTTCTTGATTGCTATTTGTATGTGTCCAAAATCTAGATGGGTGCGCCGTGGGTGGGCAATCGACTCAGGCCATTTAAGAACTCGAAGGCGTCCATTTAAAACCTTGTCACCTTGAAGGCGCGTTGAATCAGATCATCTGCTTTTTCACCGAGTCAAAAACGTCTACTTGTTAGCTTGGATCTATACAGACAGCTGCGGGAGCAAATTGTAGGTGAATTCTTTCAATGCAGTTCTTCTCATAATAGACGCAACTGCACTACTGCTGATGCAATCGCTATATGTTAAATGTTAAAAAAGAAGAAAGAAGGAAATTATAAAACTGAATGTTGAATTATACGCAGCTGTGTAATACCATCGACTAGAAGAAGAGGAGACATTGTGAGATGTAAATTGATGTTTCCATAAGCAGCTTGCTCTCATAAACTGGTTTTTTGTTCATAAGAAAATACGAAGCAAGTATTCTTTGTGCCATGGCAACATACCCCTAACGTGACTATTTGTTAGGTGCAATGGCAACATACCCCTAACGTGAATAGAGCTAGATTGATTTATTGAGAAAACCGCGGCTACGTTTTGTCAAACTCTATTCGAAAAAATTTTAAGCCTTGATTAGTATGAACTCTTCCAACCAATCAAACAAAAAAAAAACTAACAAAGAGATTTGCGTGAAAGAAACATCAAAGAAACAGAGCAGGCTATACACTTACAATAATTGATCAAACATCGCATCCAACCCTCGGTCGAATGCTTCCTTCAACCACAAGGCTATGACTAAAGCAAATCGCAGTGAAATGGTGGATTGAGACATAGCTACATGTAATGTTTTTGGGGATTCTAACTCTCATACATTTACACAACCAAATGAAACTTTAACATGAGAGAGCAGAGCTCCTTGGAGGTGGTTCGAGGGCGGCTTTCTTGTAGCAGGCAGAATAAGACACCGAAAGCAGGGCTGTGAGGAAGACGAAGCCGGCTCCAAACCACAACCCCGCCTTCCTCAACGACGAGCAAGCTGTTAAGTCTGCAGTCACGCTGTAACTGTGGTTCCACGAGAACTCCCAAAGTAACAGCTCGGCTATCAGAAACGTGATCCTACAAATATAATTGCTCAGATGCAACAAAAATGACGAAAAAATGAACGTCCTAGCTAGCTACTCGCTTAGATTGTTGTAGATTGTAAGAAAATATGGGCATTGACATTTAGTTGTGATCATCAAGTGGGTACCATGAGATAACAAAGGCAGCTATGGATGAGACTCTGGCACATCCATGCTTGAGGTCTGTGCCACAGCATAGGCACTTGGTGAAGACGCTCGAGAGAAGTCGGCCCGCCAAGAGGAGGGCGAAAGCCGCGACTCCCATACCGGAAGCAGCATCAAAATCATAGGAGCAGTGCATGCGATTGAGATCTTCATGGTGATCCTGCCTTGCCTATCACAAAACAAACATTTTAGCATACAATTCAAAATGTCAATGAACATGGTTCTCTCTATACACCACTTAATTTCTTCATGGCATGTTGTTTTGCTTTTCTAGCATTTTCCATCAAAACATTAACCCATTTGCTGAATTTCTCTCATTGTTCATCTACTAAACTAGGATTCTCATTGTTATTTTCTTCTATAGACAACAAAATCATGTACATTCGCAGGCACTTACTTCACTTCTGGTCGCGGCAACGATGGTGAGTATCAAGGCAACGAGGTCGAGGAAGAGAACGAGGGCCGGGATGGAGTAAAAAGGCGACGCCATGATAATGGAGGATTTGCAACCTTGCGAATCAGGACCTGATGTTTTTCTTCTCTTAATTCGTCACCTCCTTCTGCCAAATATGTGACATATGTGAACATGAAATTTGTTAGCTGTAAAGACTCGTTCAATCGTACAAAATACGTGCCCTTTTGGTTAATGTACAAATTAGCTTAAATAAAATAATTAGTCAAGCGTGTTCCTCGTTAAGCAAGCAATCTTCAAGTTAAATAAGCTTTTTAGGATCATATGGACAGCAGGTGTTAAAACTTCCACTCAAAAAAGATAAGCAGGTTAGTTGATTCCAAATAAATCTGTCCAGCCATACCAAATAAGTTCACCATAAATCGTTCAACTGAGCTACATCTAATTCACCTGATCTCCCAAGGGCCAATACTAAGAACATGCAGTTAAGTAGCCGTTAAGCCATATCCAGAGAGTTTCCAATGGGAAGACCACTTTGGAGTGGTGTGCGTTGAGTGTGTATGTGTGTTTTCTTTTGGAGACTAACACCACCATGTTCAGCACTACAAAATTGTATAAATTTGAACCAGCTGAGAAATTTGCAAGTAAAAGACGGAGAAGTCACCTGTCTAATTTCCGGGCGGCAATCAACTTTGTCACAGCTCCGGTGAGAACAAGCCTTTGTGTCAACTGGCTTGGTCTTAGCAACCCTTCTATCAGAATGCTCCAATAGATTACAGGCCCAAGAAGTTACAAAGAAGTTTGGGTGATAGCACAAGTAAACACCCAACCAGGTCAAGTCCAGTTCTGGAAAGATCTTTATCAAGATACATTAAAACAGCACCACAGAAAAACCGAGGCCTTAAAAGCAGCGGGTCACATATATTGTTTGGAAGGGACGGAGGCCATAAAGAATTTTTCTTAGAAACGCCTAGTTATGGTTTGACGTACGAAGCACCTAGCCGTGCGATCTTCCAAGCTTACAATTAATAACGAACAACAATAACAGATAAAGTTCAGATCAAAAGTAAATAAGAACATTTTATACAAGATACAAGATTTAATAGATCAAGTGAGGGTTCATTGTTGCTTCCACCAGAGCTACAAATATGTCTACGCTTTATTCTTGTTCATTTGGCTCCGTTACGTTCCAGACGCTCAAACCCACGGCATATATCCCTGAGACAAGGGCATTGATAAACGTGAACACAACCGCTATCCCAAAGTACATCTGCCTCCCCGTCGTGCATGATATTGATGCCCACTGTGCACGTTTACCTCCAAATCTCATCGAGCTCGCCCACAAAGACATCTCGGCAATCAGAAATGGGAGCCTGTCCACACTACTCTAGCTAGTAAACATAATCATCCCAGCCCAAAACTCATATCAATGTGATTTATGAGGGAATTGAGTGTGGTACCCGAAGAAGGTGATGACAAGGATGGTTTTGGCAAGGGCACCGATGTTATTGAGGCCTTCTGTGCAGTCGAAGCATACAACGAAGGAAGCCAAGATGATGAGGCTCTGGGTGGCAAGTAGCAGGGCAAAGGCAGCTATTCCCAGACGAGAAGCTACATCAAAATCGTAGGAGCAGTACACTTCCTTGCCATCATGCAAGATACCTCCATTGAAGACCCTCCTCGCCTGTCACTAGCATATTTACAAATCATGACCAGAAAAGTAAAAGTACAATTTTTTTCGTGTGTGTGAGTTTGAAGACTTTCACAAATGAGATGCAAAATCTGATTACTTCGACGACTGTCACAAACTTTGCTACCGTGGCCATTTTCATACATGGTGTAATTAGTAAGAAATACTTGTACTACTTACTTCACCTGAGCTCGCAGCGGCAATTGCAAGAACAAAAGCCATGAAATCGAAGAACAGGACAAGGACCGGGATGATGGTACAACTTAGCGGGATGGGAGTATTAGCGATTAGCAACCTCATGGACCCAAGAAAATTGTTCAAACTTTGCTGCTTTTATTTGCTAATAACTACAATTTGTGGTGGATAACCGGCTAGTTCATCAATTTTTACGAGTGGTTGTCACATGAAAGCAAATAACTATTCGATTATTTCTTGTAGAATACTGCTTTTAAAAGTGCTATAGGTAACATTCCTTCTAAGTTCAATCCGATGAGAACAATGATAAATGGCTAAGACAGTTTGTCTTATTAATCGGTAACTCTTTGTTGATTATGTAGGATGCAACGATGAGAACAATGATAAATGGCTAAGACAGTTTGATTAGTGGAACGATAAAATCAATGCAACGATGAAAGAGACCTATTAACAAAAGCAATCGATTTGCAAGGAACAGAGCTAGCTAGCAATGTTTGAACCCTTGGTTGTGGTGATTCTTACATGAAAAAAAAAATGATCGAACACTCGGTTGAACACTACGACAATTAGAAACGAATGAAATGGTTGGGGTCATTCTTTCTCACACATCTACATACATCAATTGAATGAAATACATAATGAAACATGCAAGCAGAGCTCCTTGAAATTGCTTATAGGGCGGCTTTCTTGTAGCAAACAGAATAGGTCACCGAAAGAATGGCTGTGATTAAGATGAAGGCTGCCCCAAACCCGAACGCCACCCTCCTCACTGCTGTGCACGACGTTGCATCTGAGGCTTTGTAGTATCCGAAGTTTGTCGAGACCGCCCAAAGAAACAACTCGGCAATCACAAACGTTATCCTACATATAAATGGATCAGAGCTCAACTAAGCGAACGTCCTAGCTAGCTACGTGGGCAATCTACTTATGCATTGTAATGCAGAATGTGAATTGAGTTTGAGTAATTTGTAATCTCATCATAAGAATACCATGAAATGATGAAGAGAACGATTGCCGAAACTTTGGCGCAGCCATGGTGGAGGCCCCTGCCACAGCACAAGCACTTGGTGAAGGTGCTCAGAAGAATTCGGCTGGCGAAGAGAAGGACAAAGGACGATATTCCCAGACCAGAAGCAGCATCGAAATCGTAGGAGCAATACATGTCATCGTCACCTTGATAATACATGTCGTCCCAACCATGCATGGAGCTGACCTTCCTTGCCTGTCACAAACAAATTTTATGATGGCACATATTGATCTCTTTAGTTATGTATGTCCTTAAATGTGTTGTTTTAGTACCTACTAAACTAACAATAAACACATAATTAGCCCATGTTGGCAAATTTCTCTTTGTTGTCACTATTACATGACAACAAGATCGTACATGTAGCACACTTACTTTGCTTAAACTAGTGGCGATAATGGCTAGGGCCAAGGCGACCAGATCGAAGAGGAGGACGAGGGCCTGGAAGGAGGAGAAATACGTAGCCATGGAAGAAGAGAAATGGCAATCTCACGAATCAGATCCAATGTTTTGTCTTTCTAAATTCAATCGGTGTCCTTCCATGGCAAATATATGGCATTATTGATCAGCCTGACATTTGTCAGTGGATTCAAGTCTCAAGACTCGTTCAATTGTGCTGCATGCTCCCCTGATTAGCGTACACACAAGTAGCTTCATTTGGACCGTCCATTGGAAAAAAAGAGCTCATTCTGGACCTGGTAAAATAACATGCACGTCAACATATGTCAAATGCGTTTTTACTTGTGGAGTCGGAAAGAAAAATTATCTGAAAACAAATGCACATTTTAGATATTAAATTATATGGACCTAGGCATATGTTTAAAGAACATGTGCTACTTGCTGCTTTGCTGGAGATTTTTTCATGGCTTGTAATTGCTATCATCTGCTGCTGTTTCTGCAGAAAAATAAACAAAAAGCTACCAACATAAACAGGCTAGACGTAGCCACGCTGCTGTTCACCTCATCACACCATGTGCTACTCCGACATAGCCAGAGTAACACCCACCTACCAACCTCGTGCATTCGCTTGTATACTTCACACATTTTACTACACTTCATAGTTCATGCAGGTCTCTCCGTCGGACAACCCCCAACCTTTGTCCTCTTCCATACGCCATCAATACCTACTTTAGACCAAGACAAATGAAACACTTGTACCCCTCCTCCACCATTGTGAGGGTCCCTTCTTCCCCAAAGGCCACAATTTCGGACCCTGACCAAGAAAGCTTAGCTAAGATTGCTACTTTGTAATTGATCTTTCTGATATATTCACGAGTAGTAGTACATAGAGTGAAAAGGAAGAAGAAGAAGATCTAATGGCGGATTTGGAGCAGTCGACTATACCAAAGGAGACAGCAATGCAGGCCTTGAACACCATCATCCAACTCCACTTTGACAAGACCCTGGAGAAGAAGCAGGCAGTGGACCAACAAAAGAAGCAGCTCTTTACCTTTTTTCACCACTTCTTCATCTTCCTCGCCCTCCTTCTCCTGCCCTTGGTGCTTGGCTCCTCCCATTCCGACGGCCATCGGCTCCAATGCAAGCACGTATGGATCCCCTTGGGCATCCTCTCCATGTCGCACCTTGCATTTTACGTATCAGTGGCACAGACATTGAGGTGCATCAACCGGTTCAAGTACCAGAGGAGGTGCCACAAGCTCACCCTGGGGCTGGCCACCGAGAGGTTGAGGCGGCTGCGGCTAAGAGAAGAGTCTGATATTTGCACCACCGCCGGAAAGCAGGGCACGGCGGTGGTGGAATTGGAGGTTGCTTACCAGGAGCCTCCTGAGAGTTATATGTGGAAGTTCAAGCGGAACTGGGCTCGTTACTTCGGCTATCTTTTTGTGTGTTATATGTTCATGGTGACCTGTTCCTCCGTTTTGTTATGCGGCAGTCAAGATAAGTGACGTAACAAACGTGGGTTTAAGGGGAATGAGAGTAGCAGCAAGATTGATGAGTTTGCTCTGAGTAGTGTGTACCCAGTTTCTTCTTCAACTTCTTCTTCATCTTTTTTAAATTTATTTATTTTATTTTATTTTATTGAGTTTGATCACTTGATATCATCGACGTTTACATTCTCATGCCCACATTTTTGCAAGGTTTCAAAGACCCTCCTCGGTGACAAGAATTTTACTACAAGGTTAGCTCTGCAAACTGAAACAGATATATGGAGCATGATCAAAAGCAAAATTACCAGCCATGGTGTGCTGGATGGCTCGTCACATGACAAAGAAATCCAAGTATTTTTAATACTTTTTATGGAGAAAACCAAGATTTGGATCCCTATACAAATACGATTTAATGATGCTAATCATGAAGACCAAATCAGATATTATAAATATACATACAGAGAACATGCAATGAAGGAACAAGGTACATGGCCGATTCCTACTTGAATTGGCCTTGTCACATTCGGTCTTTAAGACTTATTAAATCCGGGAAGCAAAATTAATAATATAGTTGAATGCTCCCCACCAACCTACCAATTCTTCTATAGATATGTGTAGAGCAGTCAATCAACGCAAAAACATGACCTATATGTAGCAAGCACAGGAAGATGATCATATGTTGAGTAGTCAGCACAACAACCTAATAAAAATGAAAAATGAGTCGTGATTACAAAGCCAATCACATATATACCTCAATATATTTCTACGACTAACCAGTTGCATCCTTTCGAATCTGGCTTTCAAGTGGGCGTAATTGTTTCTGCAACAAAACATATACTTACATAGGATAAGAGCATTTGGATTTACTTTCATTGATTTTTTTATTAGTCCAACAATGATATAGAAGTACAAATACATAGTAACTTTTGAACGGAGTAACTAATCCCCCTTCTTCAAAAAGGTGGCGAGCTTAAAAAATTTCAAAGCTTTTTTCAGAATAGTAAAACTGATTTAAAAAAGAATAGAATAACTGATATTGTTTAATGGTAAAAAATACATTTATGGCATAAATAGCTCAAGAAAAAATGCATGCTGGCGATTTCAGGAAATTCATGATGACAACGAGATTGGCTATTCAAATTATTATGACCTTGTATGTCCTAAACTGGTCACGTAGATGCTAGTTCCTTGACAGAAATTGGTAGGCTTCAGAGCATTGTTTGAACTTCTCTGCAGCCGCAGCCTACATTCACACATTAAAAAATTGCTCTCCAAAAGTGATAATATCACAACCAAAGAAGAAACAAGTATGCTGATAACCTAATTTGAGTCGGAGTAACATAGGTTTCCCGGAGGGGCATACGCTTTGAGATACTACAGAATAAAGACCAAATCTTTTTGACCTAGTCATGCTGGGAGATTGGGCAAATACTATTTCAGTAACATGCCCCAGCCTTTCTCAACTTCTCGCATTTAAATTTTCCCAATACCCACATATCTCTCACCTTCTTTAATAGTGTAATCGGTTATATAATTGATTCAATACAGTGTAACGAAGTATGTGTTGGCTTTTGGATAAAAAACATGTGTTGTCCTCTAGTAACCAATGAGGAAGATTTTACAGCACCATGAAAGCATTCGCCGTGGATCCATTGCAACTCCACAGCCAGGCTCAGCCAGGAGTAGATGGTCGTAAAAGGAGCAAGTCAGAGATCAGTCAGAATACTATAAAATATGACGACTCCATCTAGGCTGAAGAATATTATGTATAGAAGCCCTCTTAAAAAGGTTTCTTTTTGGAATTTCTTCATTCCTGAGCCAATTGGAAATAATACAGTGGATCAACCCTGAATGACTCTACGGATTTTTCAGGATAATTCCGAAGAAAAGGGGGCAGGCATGTTAAGTAGCAAAGCTAAGTGTGTAACATAAGTTACATAACACATGATAACCATTTTGGAATAACCTAGTAAATGAAAAAAACGAGTAAACACCTGAGATGGGCCTTGATGCTTGTCAGAATGCCACTTTAAAGCACATGAACGAAAACTGCAATTGAGACCAGCATTTGAAATATACAAAATCATATATAAGTATTTTTAGCAAATAAAGTAAAGTAGCCTTCAATGAATCACAATTGCAAAATTAGCCTACGTGTTCTTAATATCATCAATCTTCAAAGGTCCCCTAGTAGTAGTTGTTCTATTTAAAGATGAGCTCACAGCATGAAGTTCCTCAACGTCATCTTCTGAGTCAGTTTCTTCCTCACTGCTAGTATTCCAAACAATTCTCTTATTTCTTGCCCAATCTAAATTATCATCTGTCCATTCAAAATCAAATGAGGAACAATGAACATCAGATCCATCCCATGATCTGTATGACCAAGTGAAACATCTGCCACCAAATGTCTCTTGAAAGATAGAGACTGGGATCTGCGTCATAATCACTGTAGCATTCACTCTTCTTACCTGGAGATTAGTGCAAATGTACGAGGAGCATTCATGATGCAAATGATTTTGAATCACCTTAAAAAAACATTTTGAAGGGAGGACATATCAGTATCTTTTGGCTTGGTGTATTAGCGTCTTTTATGTTATTTGTAAGTGAAAAAACTACCTGAAACAAACACTACTATGAAACATAGTACTTGCTCATGCAGAAATAAAGAAAAAAAAACAGACAGAAGATATCACACCGATAATGACCAGACAAGAAATTGTATGATACAATCCAATGGCAAAATAGGAAACTCACACTTTCTTCCTCCATGCGATGAATTCCTAGCTCTTTGTCAGGACCTACCAGATTGTGGTTGATTACGATCTGGTTCAAAATTTCTAGAACCATTTCTATCGTCATCCCCAATAATGCTTCCATCCTAACAAGAGCATAACGTCCAACATCAATCCCGAGCCAATAAAGTGAAAAAAATCATGGATTCCTCTTCTTTGGATTAATGCTAAAGCATTCTTGAAAAAATATAGGCAAAGAAGACAAATAGAACCTCGAATGTTCTGCATGAAGCCCTCCAGCCTGAGCTGCTGAAAAGAAGATATTTCAGGGCCCTTTTTGCATTGGCTCACTTCTCATGTCTAGTATATCTTATGTAATTCTGTATGTAATGTTCATAAGTTCAATGCCTTTTCAGACCTAAATTATTTTAAATAATAGACATAAAGATTGTATTCCATATGTCTAGAATTCAACTTGCAAATTTGCATTTAAAATGTTGCCAGGTACCTTCGACTGATGCTGTCCTCTTCCTGACTACTGAAATACAATAACATACCATAAGCTATCAGAAAGCACAAACAAACCCTCATTTCAAGTTTTAAAAATATCAAACACTTACACTCCAGAGATCTGGTGCTCAATAATATATCATTAACAAACAAGTACCTACCACGAAGCTCATTTAATCTACAGAAACAAAAAGAATGGGAAACTATTTTCACCATCACATCATTAGAAGAATGGGTTATTTCCATTTAAAAACTAGATGAAAGTCATAGCAAACGAACAAGAAATAAAAAACAAGAGGGAGTGGGGGAAAAAAACGGAGATAATCTACCACCTAGAAAACTGAATGTTGTCCATCTGTGCTTTACATTTTATGTTATGAACTTTTAGTATGCATATAGTTTCTCGATTGAAATTTTTATTTAATAAATTTTCAAGGCATAATGTAAATGATTATTACATTGCAATTGACTACTTAATGAATACCAATAAAGAAAAAAATGATAATCAAAACTTACACGATTCTGTTAGTTCTTACACTCACCCAAAGAGACAGGGGTAGAGTGAAAGCACAAAGACTGAAGGGGCGTGGAGACAGAATTCCTCCTCATTAACAAACTCAATAACTTGGGTAATAGCTGCATTGCCTGAAAGAAAAAAGAAAGGATTAAGTAGATGCAGGCCTCAGAAAGAACGACGAAAATTGATCCTCAATGCATTCAAAGACCGCATGGAATTTATGCATGCATTTTTGAATGAAGTAGGAACATAACTAGAAATACAAAACCACAGAAGAGAAAACCCTAAGGTGCGCTCAACTTTTATCCATTTAAGCAAACAACCAAATGATGAATTACCACCTCCCAGATGTCAACTTTACATAATTTCAATTATTCGGTTCCTCAAAAACTAGTTTCTCAGAAATCAGCCTAGCAGTTCAACACAGCAAGAGCCATAGATACAAGGGGTGGAGGTTTGACTACTACTGTGTCAAACAAAAGCATTATTGATTATGATATGTTAACCCATAGTATATTCAACATAGCTCCACCATTTCAAGCACTTGCCAAATTCTTTGACAAAAGCATCATTTTGTTCAAAAGGTCCCGTTTTTTAGAAGCTATTATTATCAGTTAATCAACTTATGATTGCAATTAAATTCCATCAATTCATCCATACGCACCAAAAGTTACAAGTGCCAAGAAGAAGATTGGCAGGAACAAAAGCAATAGCAAAAAGCGATTACCTTGAAGTCGACAAGAATGAAGCAAGAGCAACAACAACGGGAGAGGAAGTCGCCGCCGACGTCTGGGAGAGGGCACCGTCGCTGGTGGGTGAGAGGTGTTCGTCGCCGGTGAGGGAAGAAGTGTGGTGGCAAGGTTTGAAGGAAAAGGATGAAGGGAGAAAAGTGTCATTTCCAAGCCCTTTCCGAGAGTAGGCTTGGTTATTAATATATACATATTTTTAAATAATTTAAAATAAAATTAATTATAAAAGTTAACATAGTTTAAATTCATTTTAATTCTCTGAAAAATAATTGTTTAGAAATAAAATTATTTTATTATAATATAAAAATATCACATCATACAATTATATTCATTAATCTTTTATATTTTACATAGATGGTTTTATAAAAATTATATCAACTAATGTATCTAATATAAATTGTTAAATTTTAAGTTGAATCAAACTGAATAGAAGTGTGTTCATGCTTGCACTTACTTGATTCGAGCCGAGCCTTAATTCAAATGCTTCCGACCTCGGCTAAAAAGTGACTTGTTTTGCATCGATAAAAAGTGGTTACTTGGGTAAAATAGAGCTTAGATTAGAAATAATAAAAAATTTATATAATATGTAAACACCACAAACTTACTTCAATTTGAAAGAATGCTCAAGCTCTAATCAACTAAGTTTTATTAATTATTACCATTATTATATTTTTAATATTTTTTATCATGGTTATTTTGATAGGTACTAATCAACTTAAAAGCTCTGGCATTATAAGAAGTAATTAATATCTCGATCCATATATATATATATATAATAACATTATATTGTTAATCTTACAACTGTAAGCGACAAATTTTAATCGGATCAGCATATATATTTAACGAGGTAGAGACGGTGGCAAGGTATTGACTAGAACCGAAAACTTGATTAGTTGAAGCAGACAAGCAGAAAGAAGCATACGACAAACAATGGCAATTTTGTAGTTTTAAGCACCAGTTGACGTCGTATACATATCATACATACAAGATAGGAAAAAGGAACGGTGATGATGTTGTCGTTCAACAAACAGATTTGAAGTCATATAATTGCTTTGCCTTCCCCTACTCTTCACTGACTAGATGATCAATCTGAAAATGTTGGTTACTTCCAGATATGCTTAAATATGATCTGATCTATCAATTTAACCACCCCAAATCCTTGAGCCCACTTCGTAATATGAGCAACCTCACCACCATCAGATATTCAAAATTAAGGAGCTTTAATTACTACATCTTATTTCCCTTTATCCACCACATTAATCAACATCATCTAACACAACACTCGGAAAATCAGAATTCCCAAGAACATAGAACGAATGAATATACTTTCTTCGTAAATGAAATGCTCTCTTCGGTGCAATCGACATGAAATCATGTTCATCTTGATCAGTTACACATTATCCAGTGCTACACTATCCATTCCCTTTCCCTAACATCGTCCTGACCATGACGAATGGCCCCTAATCTGCTGTCACTAACTTCGATTGTTCCAAACTTCCAACGTATGATGGAAGTCCCTAGTAGTTCCGAATGTTCCAAACATGATAAGCAAATATTCTCCTCAATGACCAAAATCTTGTAACCGCGTTATTGCTCATCGATCTACCGAAAGATTTGAGCCGGAAATCACCACCTTGGACGAGCTGACATTCACCTCCTCATCATCATAATCATCACCGGCATCCTCTAAATCCACCACCTCTGAATCCGTCGCCGGCATCGTCATCTCTTTCGTTTCCGACTGCACCGGCTCGAAACGATCCCCGGCCACAGTAGCTCCTCCGGATACTACACTGTCCACCGGCTCCACCGTGGAGCCCCTCGCATTGCGGCTGCTCATGCTCCTCACCGGAAGGTGGACGGAGTCTCCCATGTCCCTTCCTTTGCCCCACAGCACCAAATACAATCCGACCACAATCAGACAAGCACCCAACACACTGATCAAAAACCCATATCAAAGACCACAACAGTTAGCCAAAATGTTAATCAGATAGTTGAAAGACACATCGACGTTCAATTGAATCACCTTCCAAGATGGAGCCTCTCGTTGAGAAGGAAAGAGCTGGCAATGGCCACAACCACCAGCATCACCGGATTGAAGATTGAGACGAACAATGGCCCTTTCCTCTTTATCGTCCATGATATCAGAGTAATCGATATTCCAGATGCAAACACGCCCTACAAACACAAGTACACCCCACCAAGAAACTCTGCTAGCTATAATAACCCATCAAATATTGAACAACGTGAGACAAAAAAAATGCTTACAGTGTAGAAAACAGTGAGTAGCCTAATGCCATGGCCAAGCCTCCATGCAGAAAGGTCCTTCTCCACACAAAAAGTATAGATCACAGTCTGAACGGATCCCATTAAGGCCATGAGTGCGGTAGAAGAGTAATGACATGGGTACATCTCACTGAACTTGGCCTGCAAAAAAACCAACAAATCATCTTCCCCAAGTTAGTCTACGAAATGAGCATTGTAGGCGTAACTTCGTTGCAAAATCACCTGAATTATCAACCAGATTGCATAAGAGATACAACTAGCTACGGCCAGTAACGAACCGATGACGAGATTACCCTGCTCAGCTGCGGCGGGGGCGGCGGCGGAATGCTTCATCAGATCGACGCCGGACGGCCAAAACGTGAGCTCGGCGCCCTTGTAGAAGGTCAGTAGCATGGCGCCGCCGATGCCCACCGCTGCTCCGGCGACCTTGGCCAGACCCGCCGGTGACCGGAGGCGTAACCTCTCCATCCTGCACTACCACCATATGCAGAAATCACTCCCGCAATTAGTCGATCTCACATTAGCTTTGATCATATCATATCAGAAAGGTGCAAGAAGATACCTAAAGATGACGGCCATGATAAATGTAATGGCAGGGACAAGATTCGTCGTGGCAGCAGCATATGTTGTTGGTACGAATGTCAAGCTCGCTATGTAAAAGTTCTGTGCCAAGGTTCCCCTAAAATCAGATAAACATTAATCAGATCAACATAGAGTGATAGCATAGTATATATTGCATATTAAGCCATAAAATATAGTTTGATGAAGTAGAAAATAGAAAATGTTGTTATAGGATATAAATCTTATCATGAGTTGGCAATCGAAAACATATGATCATAGACCGTAGCAGGATTGATTGATTCATGGAACAAATTCTTTGTTTGTGACAGTAGGCCACCACCATGCATGGACCTGATTGCTTGGATCCGGACGGGCCGGCGTTTTGTCCGGTCAGCAAGAGGGAACAGTGTAACGACCGTATAACAAAAAGCGGCCACAAGAAATGGCCTCTCGCCCCAGTCAACCGTTTCAAACAACAGATATGCATTGAAAGCATGCATGCCAGCTATCGCTCATTACAGCCTTTGATTGATCAAGATTTCATTTTTACCAAGGAAAAACGAGAATTACGATTCACATTATCAGAACAACGAGTTCTTAGAACGTGATTAATGATATAAAGCAATGAAAAATTCTATCTTTCTAGACTATTCACACAATCAAAACAACGAATTCTCATGAACACGTGTTAATGGTTTCCCTTCCCAGCGCGAGAAAAAGCAATCAAAAGTTCATCTTTGAGAAGAAAAGATAGAAAATATGTTCAGAGATCAACGAAAACAAGGAGTCCTTGTGGCAATGATATATCAATGACTTCGCATCGTCTGCACTCACCCAAAGAGCCCGCATGCAAACGCCAAACCCATAATCTTCAATGTCAACGGCGGTCGATTTTTCCTGCAAGTTTGAACAAAAGATTACACAATCATGAAAACCGATCACGATCAACATATATGTCACATAAAAACCATCTCTATCTCTAACAACACGGTCGCTTTTTTTTCATATTTAAAAAAAAAATGAAACAGAACCAGAAATGACAACTTCGTCCACAAGAGACACGAAGCACCGGTATGAGAAACGGCATTAATTAATGAATCAGTTTCACTACCTCTCCAAGAAGAGGGCAAGAGGACCCAAGAAAGCGGCGGCGAAGATGTACCGGTAGGCGATCACGATCCGAAGGCTCATACCGTCATCGATAGCCAACTTGTAGAAGATATTAACCCCGGCGAAGAAGATCTGCACCACCACCATGAGTGCCACCGGCTTCAAGCCATGCAAGCACTCCATCAAGCCCCTCCCATGGCCGCTACGACCAAGCAAACCTCTCCCTCAAACAATCAAAATAAAGAACATCCACCAAACGCCTCCAAAAACGAATCAAAGAACGCTAATATGTGACCTTCTAATTCATGATCGAAATACAAGATTTCGATCATATAAAATAAAACTATGTTGAAGATGAAGATGAATCAGCGCTTATATTTATATATGAGAAAGTTCTAACCTAGGCCTCCAAGGTGTATCGACTAATGTGACTAGTACGGTCCAACCTGGTGGAGGGGACTTGGTTTGTACATGGCCGGTACAAATACGGGCCGCATGGGTCGCCAAATCACCCGGACACGTGCCGGCGGACTCGGACGCGTGGGCTAGCCCTGGTCGGCTTTGCATGGATGGCGCGGGGTCGGTGACGTCACCATTCGATTTGCAGCGTCATTTAAGCGGATATTGATGGCGTCAGCGCTTACGTGAATAGCCTATCGGTCCGGTCAGCCGGACAGACCACCGTCCGGAAGCCGAGTTGTCCGAGATGGAAGTTTTCTTTCGATTTTGCGGCGTTCAATGAGTCCCTGGAAATGACCGCGGAGTCTTGGGACTAGTTGACCCATACTGGAGCATTGTTTGATATTTATTGGATGAGACAGACATAAGTTCGACATATGTTCGTATTTTAGGATTATCGGTTCAATGTTATATGGCTACATTGAGGGAAATAAAAATGGCCAAGAAG
Organism: Piper betle; assembly: GCA_033002965.1. Taxonomy (NCBI): domain Eukaryota; kingdom Viridiplantae; phylum Streptophyta; class Magnoliopsida; order Piperales; family Piperaceae; genus Piper; species Piper betle. The sequence goes on from JAURVB010013021.1 coordinate 56,347, forward strand.
TCGGCAACTGTAACAGAAAAAATATGAGCCAGGTAAGAGGGCCATGAATTGAGTATATTATACTTTCTCATGATGTATGTGTGTTTGCATTTTCATGTCGTCAAGGGTCCTAATTCTTTTGTTCTTCTTTTTAATACGACCTTATTATCAGAGTAACGTAGACGCATGCAAGATTGGAATAATATGTGAAGACGTTACTCGAAAGTAGTTAGGAGAAGTTCATGGACGACAATGAAGAATTGAAGAATAATAACAAGTACAGATTGGCACGTACAAGAGTGGAGATTGTTAGCACTAACAACTAGCCAGGCCAAAGTGAGTTGTTCCCTGCCCTTTGCCAGCCAATTAGCCAAAACTTGTACGAAAGCATGAAAACGTTTTGATCTCTTTGCAACAAATACGCGGGAAATTGGAAGTACGTCTCTTTGGAGTTCAACGAAGAAAATGCAAAAATATTACTGAAATATATGTTTACATATAGTCGTAGCAAATACTCTCGCGATGAAAATTTTAAGAAGCCACCCAAATGGCAATCTGCTTCATGTATGAATATATTATACCGTCTCATGATTGGCGTCAGGTACTGTTTCGTTACTCTCTTTCTGGCCTTGTGTTTTGTTCCATCCAACTTCCTTGCTCTTACCCCACAAGACACAGTAGAGGCCACACACTAGCAGAAGGGATCCACCAATGCTGCAATGATATTAAATTATAAAATAGTAACCCACTAACAATTTAAAGAAATTATGAAACATTTCATCAAGATAAATGGGGAAGAAACTATAATCATATTGTTGAAATTATATGAAACTGGGATGGTCGTGAGGATGGTACCTTCCCCAGTGCAAAATTTCTTTCCAGATTAAAGCAGAGAAGACTGCGGTGATAATCAGAGCGAAGGGAGTGAATACGGCCGTGAATACTGCTCCTCTCTTCTTTATGCACCAAACTTGCAACCAGTAGGTTATCCCTGACACAGCCACACCCTACATGCAACAAGAATTGAGAGTGGTAATTAAACATCCTTTTGGGGGAACAAATGATGAAGTTCATGTATCCTACAGTATTTTTACATCAGAAACTTACACAATAAACAACAGCGAAGAGGTTGGCATCCCATCTTAGTTTCCAAGAGGATGGACTTCGATCAATGATGGCAGCCAGTGGGGCAGTTTGGATGCAGCTAAAAAAGCACTGAAGAACTATAAGGTGACCTTTTGCCGGGTACTGTTGAACTATTTTACCCTGTTTCAATCATCATGGAAACAAATACCTCAATTTGAGTTCCAATGAGAAAATGAATTGACGCTCATGATTAGAGATCAAACCTGCAATATTAACCAAAATGACCAGGCTGAATTAGATAAAATTACAAGAAGGATTCCTTTCACCCACTCATTGTGAGAGTGGGATTGATGTGTAGTCGATGGACTAGAGAGGTGAGGTGATGAAGAGTGGTAACTGGTTGTGAGAGGAGGACCCTTGTACAAAGCCAGCAAGAGTGCTCCCGACAAACAAATCAGAGAACCAAACAACTTTGCCATCCCAAACACTTTGTTGTAGTTTACCTTCTCCATCCTGACCAAATGGTGAAGTTGGTTGTAAATTTGTAATGTTACAAATCCAAGCTAAATGAACAGGTCAAGCTACAAAGTAAACGAACTTGTCCAATATTATTCTACGTACCTTAGCAAGACGGCCATGATAAATGTTATCACAGGGATGGTATTGTTACATGCGGTCGCCAGCGTTGCAGTGGTATATTTGATTCCAATATAGAAGAAGTTCAAACCTATGGTAAGCCTAAAACAAAGATCTTTAGCACTTCTGATAATAGACAAGGTATTTTTGAACAAATTCAATGCAAAGAATATTGTCTATAAAATAACAGTTATTAGCGTCTTCCTTAGTTCGCGTACTTAAGGTACATAATTTCTAAGCACCAAGCTCAGAGGCCGACTCTGATAATGGCCATCACTTACCCGAAAAAAGAGGTGAAAAAGATCTTACAGAGAAGGCCAAAAGATAGTGAAGGCGCTTTACTCCTGAGTATCATGCATAACAAACAGGGTAAATTATTCTAAGAATAGTTCAAGGAGAACTAGTGCAATCTACACCAAGCTGAGTAATAAAATGATCATCACCACCTTTCGACAAAACATATGAAAGGAAGCAGGAAAATGCTGGCTAGTCCCTGTCTATAAACCACAAAGACAAGAGGATCCATGCCTCCAGAGATTGCTGCCTTCGAAAACAAGGCCATTCCTGCATACACAAACTGTACAAACACCATAACATAATAGGGTCCTTGGGCATCCATCCATGCTGTTTGGTAAGACATGCCGAGAACAGCGAACTATAGAGGGGGTGGTGGAGGTCAAGATTAAGACTCTCAAAGCTTATAAAATTGCCATGCATTGAAATATGTCCGTCGAGTGACGAAATGTTTTATAAGCAGAGCATGATTACTGTAGTAGATCCTTGATATTTTGCTTAAGTATATACACCCAACTTTCCAACTGCTAGATAAAGTGGTTAACCATCTAAAATATACGGGGAGATGCCGAAGTTGGACAATTTGAGAACTCAAAGTATCAGGAAACTGGTAGCCATATTGAACATAGCAAGAATGGTGAGTCATGTTACACTGGGAAATTCTGATTCATTGATTCACATATACATTAGTAGCAGCTGAGTTGGAATGCATAATAAAAAGACCGCGTGTGAGAACTGTTTTCCACTATAATGGAAGATTGCTTTATGAATCAGAGCAAGCTTTGTTTGGATTCAGTGATGTTCCTTTCGTCAAGAACAACCATATTATATGCGATTCCATGTTCCAATATCGGGGATGCAAAGTGTTATATTCAAAGCTAATTTTTTAACTAAAATAAACCAACTACCAATTTACTTAAGGCATTTCTTTTCGTCTGCACTTGATATGTCTTAAAACAAGCATATTCTTTTTCAATTCATTTTCCTGATAGTAACTCTTCAAGACTCGAGAGCCATAATTCCCCATAACCGTATTTACGTTTATCTCAAACATCATATAAAATGTATTATCTGCATCTAAAGCAATGGTCTTTTCCCCCATTATGAATTGTCTCCACCGTGCAGACATGAAACATGATTGAGCACGGTTACAATATCTCTTCTAACCTTGAGACATTTTATAATGATAAAACAGACTGACAGCCCAAATAAAAATTAGTACAGCTAAATGAGCTGCTAGTTATTCAGAGATCTGAAGAAAGTTGAGTGCAAATAAAATCGTCCTGTATTCCTTCCTGAGCTAACTGCTGATCACTAGTCTCTGCTGGCCTTCAGCTCATTTACTGGGCAAATTCAACTAATAATAGCTGGAAAATAATTTTCGACCAAATAATGGTGCACTCTCGAACAGTATCGTTCCCGACATTGTTCTGTAACAGCACAGTGGCAAATCCATCATATGGATATGATATTTTAGAAAATAAGTGGTGGATATTCCATATGCAAAAAAAAGGGTTTTGAGACCTTTTCATGCATTTTAGATAGGACAATCCAACATTCAAATATTGTCTCTTAATATAATAGGATCCATATGATATAACAAAATCAGTGCCTAAGACGAGAAAATTTATTTACATACACAGTTTCATTAATTTAAATCAATCACAATATTACATCTTTATTTGCCAGATTCAATATAAACACGTAGGGCAGAATCTCAATGAAAGTAGTAACAACGGCAACATTGAAACCAAGCTAAGCAACTCCCTATTCTATAACGTGCAATATGTGACATCCCGATTGCGGTTCAGTAAGAACAGGATAGGAAATGTCGCGACCAAGTTAAGTCATACGTAAAACAGTTATTTTATAAGACTCGATTAATAATATATATCAAAGTAGCATGCTTGATGTCAAGAAAATGAAAGACATTACTAAATACTCTTAAAAAACACATTAAATATAAAGAAAAGTATAAAAAGAAATAATTGTGTTAACCTCAAATATGTGTATAAGGTTTACCTATCCTTCCACCAAATCGACTTAGGATCATCAAACATACATAATAATAAGAAAAACTTCTCAGTATTATTGGTTCAGAAATAACTAATGGTCAAATTGGCATAGGAGAACACCTTCTTATTGAATGAAAACATTTATATACTCTTTCACAAAATCTCCATGAGGGGCTAATTAGGAGTCACCAACCTTGTGCGATAACGTCTCCTTTTTATCTTATCTCATTTTTTGGTAACTTTAAATTATCCTTTACGTAGGAAAATCGATTTATGTTTTTTCAACCCTCTACAGCCTTCCTATTATTCTTGGCCCTAAGTACAGAGGCTGAATATTCTCAAATATACACTTTCAATATCCTTTAAAACCACAAGTCTAGATATGCGATGTATTGTAGTACTCATAATCCTCCATACTTTTCCAAGTTTGAGGAATTCAAAAGTTGAGTTACAAGGATCCTTCGAGAATGGAATGAACGTTCACCAAATCCAAGCTCGCTTTTACCAACACACAAAATCTCTCAAAGTGCAATTATCAATTTTTCCTTGTCTCACATCTCATCGAAAAACTCAAAAAAATCATATACAAGCCTGAGAAGAGATTTATATAATAAGCCCAATGACAACTTGTGGTGGATTTTGTTTTCGAAATCAAACTTAAGGAGTTTCAAATTTTTATTGTTAATCACGAATAATAATAATATCATAGTCATCCAATGTAGAATACGTAATTAAATACAAACAAATAATAACATACATGCAACCAACAAATAGATAAATAAATAAACAAATCAAGAAAATTTAGTGAACATGAATAAGATTAATATTAATAAGTAAATATAATAATAATAATAATAAACTATTACATAAACATCCATCATATATGACAAATATAAATAAATAAAAATAAATAATAATGAATAAATAAATAAATAAAAACACTCGTAACATCAAAATATGTTAATAATGTGAATATGTATCTAAATGATTGTAAGGTCTCTCAAATTACCAAAAATGGTCAAAAATATCTGAAAATGAGTTAAACCAAACTGAACAGAATCAACCCAGACAAGCCGACCAAGTTGAGTAAAGTCGACTCCATCGAGTCAAGCAACAGTGTTGGGCTAGGTAGCTAGATGCAGACACAAGCTCCAGCATGACCATGGGATTACTGGGCAGGTGAGCAGGTTCGGGTAGGTGGATGCAAACGAAATTAAATGGGTCTGATAGGGCAGGCGGCAAACGTCGATGGTAAGGCGGTTTGGGTCGCCACCAGTCAGGATTGATGGTCAAGGCAATAAAGATCATGGTGGTAGTGGCAATTGGTAGAGTTCGACCACTAACTGACCAAAAAATGGCCAGAAAGGGCAAAATTGGTGTTAGGTGCGGCGGTGATTGCGGCCATAAGAGTGATCATAGGTAGTCTCAAAATGAAGGTTTCAGTGAAGGGAAGCTATTTGGGCAGTCGGATCAGTCAGAGGTAGCTTGCTAGTACCAAAAAATGGCTTGATCAAGTAGTGGCGATGGTGGAAATCGACTGCAAAATGTCATCGTTAGTGGCAACTGCATCAACGCCAATGGCCGTAAGAGATATGGATGGAAAGCATGTTGTGAGGTGGTCCTAAGGGTGGCACGACAAGCTGAAGTGCCGGCAGAGCTATGGTGGAAATCATCTAAAATATGAGAAAATCTCTGGAAATCGATGGGAGAAAGCTAGGGTTGACGTGGATGTCTATGATCTTGTTGCATGACACAATCTGAACATCCAATAACTCATAGCCTAGTGGGGCCTACTTATAGGTATAGGTAATATGTATATTAATAGAAAACTCAGATTAAAATTGTCCAAAGTAAAAAATAGATTCGAATCCTAAAAATGACTCTATAGACGTAAATCGAGGCAAGAAGGCTAAATGAGCCTCAAACCCTCAACTTAATTTAGTAAAAACCCACAACTCAATGAAGCTAAGCTCACAGGGGCACAATCCAAATATCTAAAATCCCTATAATACATACAAATGAAATGCCTTAAAAATCTTAAACAATGCAACGACCTAAATTTCTGCCTAAAACCTTAACTAACCCATAAAAATTATTTGTATACCTCATATATACATTAATAACTCACACTCTTACGTAACCTAACAGAAACCATCATTTCTATATCAAGTAAATTCAACTGTCATAATATGCTGCTCATACAACTATTTAGGTTCTATACTTACTCTAAAAATTAGGCTAACTTGGACTCACTCAATCTGATTCAAAACTAATTTGAATCGGGCAAACTACAAATGGATAAAACCCTAACTTGAAATAAAGTTTTACACAATCAATTTAGTTCACGTGAGGCTCAACCGGCCCGAGCAAGTGAAAAAATACATTACACAAGCATTGCAAATATCTACAACATGAACCACTTTCAAAATGGTGCTCTAGTTACTTAAATAGTGGGCATACAACACTACAGCAACTTTCACCTTACAACCACTGTTTGGCAACACCATCGGAGGCACAACGTTACAAGGAATGTTACACGTTAGGTAATTTTTTCTGAAATCGGCACATACTGATATACAATGGCGACGTGAGAGCCCACACCATAAATCATATTTTTATCCTTCGTTTCCCATAGTTCAATTGTTAATAACATGTGTTCAAGCGGTCCAGCTATATGAAAAATCCCATGCTTTAGTACACAAATAAAACCCAAAGTTACTTGTCCCTAAGAACAACGTAGCTGGGCCCATTTGTCTTCTGTATCTTAGATATTCGCCTCAAGATTTCAGCAAAAGCTGCCTTATCCTGCAATAGAAGATAAGCCTATCAAAGGTCAAGCATTAAGATTCAACCATGATACGGCCATTTGACGTGTAAATCAAACCAATAGATCCCACATATACAAATAGTTCTCAGGCGCCAAGATTTCCCAAATAAAATGATAAATTTCACAAACAAATTGAACTAACTTAAGTTCACTAAGCTGTCAATATAAAATATGTAGTGACATTATATCCTCAGCAGAACATTAAGACATATTACTCTGTAAATTCATACGGTTTAACCACTTTGACTAAAAACTCATACTTGCAAAAAAAAAAGGCTGTTTGGAAAGGAAACCATTTAATATTTTTACCTCATAATTTGAAACCTTCAACAAATCTTTATTATTAATCAGAAAATAATGCATACAACACTTGTCCCACAACAAACGTACCTCGGGTGACCTCAATCTTGCTTTAAATTTAGCAACAAGTTCCTGAGTGGTCAGGGGAGCCATCTGCTGTAATGCGGCCCTTATTTCCTCCTCTGTCACAGGATTGGCTGATGGAGTTGTTCCAGCCTTTGAAGCAGACGACCCTTTAGCAGGTATGTTGCTCTTGGAAGTAGAGGCCGGTTCATCTTTAACAGATGAAGGCTTTGCTTCCTAGAAACAAGAGCATAAGCCAGTTAGAAAATTATTCAATTCATTATAAGTTCCTTCATATGATTAAAAGCAACAGGGGTAACAAATCCACAGATGTGCACATACATTTTCGGTCTTCACCTTTTTAGCTGTTGTGCCATTAGCTCCCTTAACATCATCTGCTCCCGCCTTTCTCTTCGACTTACTTGACTTTGATTGAGAGGAAGTGTTTCGAGCAGCTGAAGGAGTACCCTTTGACGGACTGTTATCAACTAATTCTTCTTTAACAATGTCCTTCTGTTTCGGCTTTGGAGCCAAAACAGGTGATGAGCTATCATCATCCATCTGCAGCCAGGAAATGTGGAATAGGTAGAGAATCAGAGTATGTCACAGTTTTTAGTCGATATTCCTTTTTGAGTGTGCTTTTGTGTGCTCAACTAATGAAGAATTCAACAGTGTTACACTGAAAAATAGGCCATTCTTACCTCATCATATTCATCATCATCTTCTGCGTCAGATTCATTAAGTCCTGCAGCTCGTCCAAGTAGTTTTTTTAACTCCTTTCCAGACTTACTGAGTTTTGATCCCTCGTCTTCGTTTCCTTCTTCTTCATCTTCTTCATCCTGTAGGCATAAATAAATAACTGTCTTCGCTTAAAAAATTCATACACATAAAAATTGTTTATGCATGAGCCATCTTATATGAATCAAAACTTATCCCTAATCCTATGCATCTAAACATGCTTCCCTAGCTTCCAACTGATAAAACGATAAGATAGAACAAGAAAAGGTCAAATATGATGCATGATGAACGCAAAAACAAATGATGGACTTAGTGAACATAAAGAATGATAAGATGATTGTGCGAAATTTGCATCCAATTTACTAAAATGGACAATAAATTTCGAGGTAGATTACATGCATGAACCAGAATAAGCCTAGATGATCATGTTTGGAAAATCAAATCAAATAGAGATTGACAAATTTAGGTGTGTAAATTTGGGGACAAGGATGTGAGTGATAATATGTGGAATAAGGATTATAGCCCAAAAAGCTAAGGTATTGGAGAGAAAAATGAATCAATAATATGAGAATAGTGGGCTGTAATGTGGCACTTATGTAACAGATTTAGCCCAGTAAGAAAAGCCAAGTAAGACTTTAGATGAATTGAACTTCATTTTACAGAAACAAGCTCCTAATTAGCGACCAGTAAACCAGCAAGACTGAAATTGGCTGATCAGGATGGATGCTCATGTAAAGAACAACAGATTGTAGCTATTAAGTTAATACATGGCCCAATAAGTAACAGAGAAAGCAAACAGATAAACGATATTAAAAAAAAATTACAATTTTCAAGACATTATGTACCTAACACATACCTGCTTAATCTCAGGAGGTGCAGGAACCTCAGGCGCCATATCATCACGCTCCTCTGGGTCATTACCTACAGCTTCATCATCATCCGTAAAAATCTCTTCATGCTCCCAATCATCACCTATATGAATCAAATGGTGTAACAAAATATAAAACTCAATGAAATATGAAACCTCAATAAAAAACAATCAACAGATGATGATTAATGCCATACAAGCTACCACCATTACCAAAACCCACCCAACTGAAAAGTAAATGTGCCATATTGAGTCAAAATCTCGAAGTTGTTCAACAAAACAATTAATGCTTGCTAACACTGAGGTAAAGCGTACACACCCTTCTCAATATCATCATCGTCAAGGTCAAGATCTCCTCCTCTTAAGCCTTCTTCATCATCATCAACAGTTTTCTTGTTTAGCCCTAACCTATTTTTCCTTGCTTGTTCTTCCTCTTGATCTTCTTCTCCACGATCGGAGAGAACGGTGTCATCCTCATCATCCACATTTGCTTTCTTACGTGAACCTCCTTCGCCTGCACCCTCTCGTGGAGCCTCAGATTTCTCAAGTTCACCAAATGCAGCCGCACCATTACTAGCCGATTTCATCATCCATCTTTCATACCCACTTGCAGTCCTCCTCCTATTTTTCATCTTCTCCTCAGCTTCTTCCAGAGTAAGTTGTTTGTATTGAGCGACTTTGTTAAAATTATACCTGCAAATATGGATACATTTTGAGAACCTAAATATACAAACTATTCCAGCCACCATATGGCATGAGCTAGTTCCAAGTCTAGTTCTTCAAAATTTACAACTTATATGAAGATGAAACACAAAGGACAACCACATAGAGGAAACTAGTCTACTAATATACCAGGATCCAGCCGGAATAGCTACAAATTCTTTGCCCTGCATCATCAACAAATAATAGTTTGCCGCCTGTGCACCTTCAAGCTGACCTTGGTACTGGTGTTGCCCTGTCTCATCCTCTAAAAGCCAAGGCTTATTCTTGTATTTCTCCTGTGTTCAAGTACCAGTGGAGTATGACGTTATAGAATGCAGAAAACAAAATACACTAATAGCAAAGAGGAAACAAAGAGACCAATTTTAACTAACACAGCTACCAAATGCAAAGTTCTCCAACAGTGTTCCAAATCTTCCACAAAATAGTTAGACAATTGTCAAACACAGTATATGCTCAATAAAAGGCCTTAAAAAAAAACGTTTCACTTTCTATTTCCGCAGTTTTTACCTCATCCACCATAAACATAAGTAGCTTAAAATTGTTGAGTGGAGCTCTGGATTCTTCATATTAAAATACAACAATCAACAGATTGAGGTTGTCATACCCTCAAGCCATCAGTTACTTGACGCCCCTGAAGACCCTCCTTGTGAAGGGACCACTTATTCTCCGCAGTTTTCTTCTTGGAAAAATTCGGTAAACCAGAGGGAAACCTAGCAATGTAATAACCCTTGTCGGTATTCGTACTAGCTCGAACATTGTACTCCTACAAAGACCAAACAACAAGAACAATCAGCAAACTAACATAAAAAAATAAAATGAAAAACAAAGTGCATCCGAAGTGCAAACCCTTATCAAACGAGAGACAGGAACACCACAATCATAGCACTTGGCACGATTCTCAGCCATTTTCCGACCACAAGAGAGGCAGAGGGTCATGTGCTTGCAGTTGCTGCCGTACAGATCAGACGTGGAGCCGCAGCCGCCGCAAGCCGGCTTCAAATGCAAATCAAAGGACATTTTTCTGTCCTCAATCTCCGACCGTAAACAGGAACCTTCATCAAAACATCAAACGAAGAGAAATTCACATCAAAACCATAGACTACAAATCTAAACTCTACTTCACCGTTTTTAGGTCAACTTTTATGTCATACAAGAAAGAATCACAAGAAAGTATAATTCAAACATGAGGATAAATCATTCAAGAATTAAACATCCGTCATTTAATCCATCTTACAAATACTCTACACTATTAGCAGAGAAAAAAGCAAACATACAGCGCAGTTCCCCGCGATCAAATTAAGAAGAAAAGGGAACGATATTAGGTCAAGTTTTTCTTTTTCTTGGAAAAATCGAAGATAAAGGGCGAATCAATCTCAAATCGAACATTTGATCCGGCTAATCGGCGGGTAACCCCGCCGGAGGCAACAGGTGCGGCGGCGGGAAACAAAGGCCATCGCAAGGGCGAACGAAATAGCGGCGAAATTGGGTTCAGATGGGAGAGTTGAGAGAAAGGAGGAATCAAACCCTACCTACCGATCACGGCGAAGGCGAAGGCGGTGGCGGCGGTCGAGGGCTAAGTCCGGCGTTCAATGAAGAGGCGCAGGCTTTGTGATATTCCCAGCCCCCGGGCCGTCATTTATGCTTCGAGATACACTGGAAGTAAAAATTTTTTTCTTTATCTTTTGAGTAAAAAAGCGCCCACTTGACAGAGTCAAATATAAAATGCGGTAATTTTTGTTGTTGTTTGATTTGGGTTAAGTGGGCCTGTAATATTGTTTAGTAAAATAAATAAGTTCATTAAGGTGCAGGTTAAAAATTAATATGTATATATATATATATGTATATTTATTGTTGAGTTTATTAACACGTTAATTGGGTTAAATTGAGTGTCTTATAGTCAACCAGTATAATATAGTTAATTAATATCGTCATTTACAAGGCAATGTAATATCCGATAAGTAAATTCATGATTATTATAAATTCATATTGTCTTTATTAATGCGAGTTAATAAAAAAATCATAAAATGATAATTAAATTTACAATTTAATTATTTTAAGAATTGGATATCCAAGGCGAGAAACTCCCTAGTGCCATTTTTTTTCCTAAATTAAAATTCAACTTTTAATTTGAAAACTCTAATCGATAAAATTATGTTTGATTTTCTTAAATTCAAATTAATTCTTAATAGTTAGCATCATAATATTTTTCTAATAATGGCATTATTTTCCCTAAACCTTTATTTTATTTGCCTCAAAAAATCTTATTTTATAATGTTAATTATTTTTATAAATACATACTTTATAATAATATTTATTTAAATACTCTATTAAATGATATTTTAGCCATAAATATTTAAAAAAATAAACACATAGTAAAATAAAAAATATCATAAATCATGGAGTGCTTGAAATATATATGCAACGTGGGGTGTTTCTATTAGTTCATAATAAGCGTACACAGATTCATTTTTTTTCGTATTTTAAAAAATGTATAAAAAAAACTTTAAAGGCATAATAACAAACAAAAATATTGCTATATTTTAATTGTGAAACCAACATTTTCTATATATATATATATAGAGCTGCCTGTGCTTGAGCCATCCGGCCGTTGGATTTAATCCAACGGCTGGATGAAAAAAGCGCCGCCGCCGGCAACGCGTCGCCGCCGCCGCCGCCGCCGCCGCCGGCCGACGCGACCCCCTGCCCCGCCCGTCGCCGCCCCCGGCCGACGGGGCGGCGACCCCCTCCCCCCACCACCACCGGCGGCGACGGGCGGCAAATCTAGCCGCCCCGCTCTTCCCCTGCCGGCCCGCCGCCTCGCCCGCCACCCAGTCGCCGTCCCCCGCCCGCCACCCCGCCGCGCCCCCGCCCGCCACCCCGCCCCGTCCCCCGCCTGCCACCCCGCTGCGCCGCGCCCCCCTCGGCCCCCGCCCCCGCCCGCCACCCCGCCGCGCCCCCGCCCGCCACCCCGCCCCGTCCCCCGCCTGCCACCCCGCTGCGCCGCCCCCACCCTCGGCCCCCGCCCGCCACCCCTCCGCGCCCCCCCTCGGCCCCGGCCGCGCCCCCCTCGGCCACCGCCCGCGCCCCCTCGGCCCCCGCCCGCGCCCCCCTCGGCCCCCGCCCGCGCCCCCCTCGGCCCCCGCCCGCCACCCCGCCACGCCGCGCCCCCCGCGTGCGACCGGCGACCACGCGGCCGCCGCCCTCCGGACCAACCGCGTCCCCTGTCGCCGCCGCCCCCCCGGCCGTCGCCGTGGCCGGGCCCCCTTCCGCCCCCTCCGCCGTCGCTGCTGCGGCGGCGCCGGCGGCAACCCTTTTTTGTTTTTTTTTTTTTGATCTTGGCCGTTGGATGCTAATCCAACGGCCAAGATCAAACTTGAGCACAGGCAAGCTGCCTGTGCTCAAGCACAGGAATCTTATTTCCATATATATATATATATATGTATATAATAAGTTTTTCGTTGGGAGTTAAGGCTAATGTTTGTTGTAAATACCTCAATGTATAATGGTTCATTAAGAGTTAAGACTTAAGATTAATGTTTGTTGCAAGACCTCAATGCATAATGTTTATCTGTTTTCCCTTTAATCATAAAAAGTCAGAGTCAGACTTGGATAATTGAATATACATATGTACTTAATAACATTCAAAAGCAAGAAAAATCGGGCGATCTTCGTCTTCAATCGTCGTCGTCGTCGTCGTCGTCGTCTTCTTCAAACCTCCAAACTCTGCAAATCGTTCCCGATCGCAGAGAAATGTGTGGGATATTCGCCTACTTGAACTTCAACGTCCCCAGAGAGCGGCGCTTCATCTTGGAGGTCCTCTTCAACGGCCTCCGCCGCCTCGAGTACCGCGGATATGACTCCGCCGGCATTTCCATAGAAGCCGGCGCCGTCGCCGCCGCTGGCGGCCCTCCCGACCCCGCCGCACCTGTTCCGGAGCGAGGGCAACATCGAGTCCTTCGTTCGGTCTGTCTACGAAGGTAATGATCATGTGCTGATTTGCATTCGGATTTTGATTGGTGTTGCCTGTTGGTGGTGGCCGCTGGGTTGATTGGAATGGGTGTGATTGGGTGGTATTTGGAGAATTTGTGAGAAAGAGATTCGGATCTGGTGGGTTTGGTTGTCGAATACTGGGTTTGATTCATGCTGGGATGTACAGGCAGTTTGCTATTAAGCTATTAACCTGAAAAAAGTTTGCATTTTTCATTTTTGGAAGTGGTCTACGTGAACTTATCCGTTTGAGCGGAATTTGTTGGAACAATTAGCGTGATTGGAGTAAGCATTTTTTTTGGGGAGGCAAATTCATACCTCAAATTTCATTTTTTACTTCAAATTTGTTTTTCTTTGATGAGGTGAAAGTTGTCAACTATTGTTGGATCATCATCACATTGATTTAAATTGGTTGGATTTGTTTTTTTTAAAATTTTTAACAGAGGCAGATTCCATGGATTTAGACATGGAGGAGTCTTTTACAATGCATGCTGGTATTGCTCACACCCGATGGGCTACGCATGGTGTGCCATCCCCCAGGAACAGTCACCCGCAGTCATCTGGTGAAGGGCATGAATTTTTAGTGGTGCACAATGGGATGCTTATTAATTTTGAGGTTGGATTAGTTTCACTAATTTTCATTTTGCTCTTATGCTTGTTAGTTCTATAATTTGTTCTATAGATGTGAACACTAGTAGTTTAGCTTTGACGTTCCTGAGTTTATATCTTAGTTTGCTTTCACGTGGTATTTTTTTAAAATGTTTACCTTACATTGTTTTAAGTAATCGCATATGATCCTATCACACGTTTTCTCTGCATGTTCAGGTTTTAAAAGAGACACTATTACGACATGGATTCACTTTTGAATCGGATACAGACACAGAAGTAATACCAAAGCTCGCAAAGTATGTGTTCGATCAGGCAAAAGAGGGTGGGTTCCATTTGTTTTGTTGTTGAATCATCAATTCTATCATTGAGAATTTTGTAAGGTGTTGGCATTAATGCATTTGTCTTGCAATAACTTTTGTAGGTGGCCAATCAATAACTTTTAGTGAGGTTGTCTGTGAAGTTATGAGGCATCTTGAAGGTTCTTTTGCGCTCATATTTAAAAGTTCACATTACCCTAATGAATTGGTTGCCTGCAGGTGTGGTAGTCCATTACTTTTGGGTGTCAAAGTAAGTTATAGAACTATGATGTTTTCATTTTTCTAAATCATATATGCCCTGGAAATATAGCTTGTTGTTTTTTTATTCTGCAGGAAATAAGTGGAGATAAACGCTATGCATCATTCCATGGATCGAAATTTTCATCAAATAAACATCTACCCAAAGAATATTTTTTTCAAGTGATCCAAACGCTTTAATTGAACATACAAATAAAGTTTTAGTGCTTGAGGACAATGAAGTGGTTCATCTTAAGGTATTTTCTTGAGCCCTCTCTGTTTATCTGTTTTGGTCACTCCTCAAAGAAGGTGATAGTTGTGTTATCTCATTTTGGTCATAGCAATGAAAGTAACCAGAACTGGTCATTTAGAAATTTCGTATACTTTTTTTATGTTTTCAAGAGAATAAATGTTCGTGTTCTTCAGGATGGAGAGGTTTCAATACTTAAGTATGACTCTGACAAGACCAATGGTCGTGGAGGTCTTCAGAGACCTGCTTTTGTGGAGCGTACTTTGTCTATATTGGAGATGGAAGTTGAACAGATAAAGAAAGGAAATTATGATCATTTTATGCAGAAAGAAATCCATGAACAGCCTCAATCTCTTACAACAACCATGAGAGGTAGACTCATATGTGGAGGTTCTTACAAGGCTAACAGCGTTCTCTTGGGTGGTCTCAAAGACCACTTGAAAACAATCAGGCGAAGCAGGCGGGTTGTCTTTATTGGCTGTGGGACTAGCTATAATGCTGCTTTGGCTGCCAGACCGTTCATTGAAGAGCTTTCGGGTGTTTACTGCTAACTTCCAGTATATATT
The DNA here is from genome assembly GCA_033002965.1 of Piper betle. Classification (NCBI taxonomy): domain Eukaryota; kingdom Viridiplantae; phylum Streptophyta; class Magnoliopsida; order Piperales; family Piperaceae; genus Piper; species Piper betle. Next base: position 71,842 of record JAURVB010013021.1, read on the forward strand.
GTTCACGATAATTGTCATTATTATCTTCATGCTTCTTGATCTTTGTCATTCATCATGCATCTGATATAAGTTAGTTGCATGAATTGGATAGTCGGTGCTTAACCTGCGTTTTTCTTGAAAGTTAATGTTGAAAGTGAATATTTGGCCTTCCATGTGCTGCTATGACATAAATTTAGCTCTGGATGTATTATATTCACATTGAACTGACATCAGAGAGAAATAAATCATTTCATTGTGGATGCCACTCTTAAATTTCCTACATGTTATTATGTATAACTAACGGGCATGATTGTTGTGAACCAGGGATTCCCGTCACTATGGAGATTGCAAGTGATTTATCAGATAGACAAGGTCCAATCTACAGAGAGGACACAGCTGTTTTTGTTAGTCAGTCTGGCGAAACAGCAGATACTCTGGGTGCCTTGGATTATGCCTTGAAAAACGGTGCATTATGTGTAGGGATAACCAATACTGTGGGGAGTTCAATAGCAAGAAGAACAGACTGTGGAGTGCACATTAATGCTGGTTGTGAGATTGGCGTCGCCAGCACCAAGGTAAGAGACTGCCAGTTGTATGCTTGAAGGCCATTTTGCTCAGGTGCTGGGAAGTACTTATTTTTTGTACCTGGATCAGGCATATACGAGTCAGATAGTGGTGATGGCTATGATGGCTTTAGCTATTGGAGATGACACAAAGTCTACTCAAGCAAGGAGAGAAGCTATAATAGATGGGCTCTTTGACTTGCCCAGTATGTCATCTGATTAATTGTTTCTGAATTTTGGAGTTATAATGTTACTTAGTCGATGCAATTTGAAAACTGCCGATGGTTCATGTTTCTGGCAGATAAGGTTAGAGAGGTGCTGAAGCTTGATGAAGAAATGAAGGAATTGGCAAAATTATTGATTGCTGAGGAATCACTGCTTGTATTTGGCAGAGGATACAACTATGCCACTGCTTTAGAGGGTGCTCTTAAAGTGAAAGAAGTGTCGTTGATGCACAGTGAAGGGATACTTGCGGGTGAAATGAAGCATGGTCCTTTAGCTCTTGTAGATGAGAATCTTCCAATCATTGTTATTGCCACACATGATGGTTGCTTCAGGTTGGGTTCTCAGCCGTTGCCTACTTAGCTACTTGCTTTTTGTATATGTATACAACCTTTTTGATAGGATTTATTTCGTTGTGACAGTAAACAGCAGTCAGTTATACAACAGCTTCATGCGCGTAAAGGTCGGCTCATTGTGATGTGTTCAAAGGGGGATGCTGACTTGGTGCGTTCTGGTGGATCTAGTCGAGTTATCGAAGTTCCTCATGTTGAAGATTGTCTTCAACCTGTAGTAAATATAGTCCCTCTACAGGTGCATTACTGTTTTGGACTAATTGCCAGCATCAATTTTGCCAGCCGTTCCTAAATTTTCTGATAGGCTTACGAATCTACTTTTTCGTTGCAGTTATTGGCATACCATCTCGCTGATCTCCGAGGTCTTAATGTTGATCAGCCTCGAAATCTTGCGAAGAGTGTGACTACTGAATAGGCACTTGAGAAAAGTTATTTACTCGGTTTTTTAATTCAAGTAAGTTATTAACACTTGTGTCTTCACGAGCTGGGTGTCTAAATGTGCATTTGCGAAGCTTGTAAGTTAACTAACCTTCTAAACGATGGGCCTATGTGAAATAATGGGGTGTGGGAATTACTGTGATCTATAAACAATTTTTTATTTTCAAAGCAGGTAATTTGATTAGAGCTGTGAAAATATCTAGACCTTTTTTATTTGTATAATCTAGAAATAGTTTTGATTTTTGAGAGCGCTTTTATATTGGCAAAGATGGAAAAGACAGCCAAGGTTTGTTTTTGGAATTTGCAAGGTTAGGCTGTTAGCCTCACAAAAGGACTGACACAGAACTATTGTCTCAATTTGTCCTCTCAAGGTCTGTTCCTTTTTATTTTTTCTGATAGTTTACTCCACAACGATGTAATAGGCTTTAACCAATCCCTACCACCACTCCTCAAATAGGTTATAAATATCTTTTCTTATTTAACAAAATCCACTGCAGTATAAGTTCGCTGGTCATCACCTCCAGCTTTGCACAACCAACGCAACTTTTTTATGTTTCAGTCTACCGATATCATTTTGAGGACTACTATGGTCGCTGGCTATGTTTGTCATAATTGATGTTCGAGACAAACTGTGGTGATTTGCCACGTCAACTCTAGCTTAGACCTTGGCTATGATTGGGTTGATAATTTATCGTCGAGATAGCTTGGCATTTAGTGCATTAAAAATGCTCCATGGAGCACTTGAGCTTTATTTTTTGCATGATCTAAGCTGATGTCTCAAAAATAAGGGTGGTGCATTGATTGTGGGGTTCACATTAGGAATGCTAAGCTATGCGAAGATCAATTATCTTCCTCTTTTGCCCTTTAAAAGATGGCCGGGAATAAACTGATTGCCCTTTATTCAGAGCTTGTGTACTCGAATAATGCAGTAGCGTTTTTGAAAGGGAAGTTCTCAACTGCATCCGAAGATGTCAAATTGCACCAGTATGCTAGCTTGCTAAATGCTGACAGTTTATTCAGAGCTTGTGTACTCGAATAATGCAGTAGCGTTTTTGAAAGGGAAGTTCTCAACTGCATCCGAAGATGTCAAATTGCACCAGTATGCTAGCTTGCTAAATGCTGACAGTTATGTGTCCCTGTCTCTGTCGCCTGGTCACATCGAGATCAATCGATAAGAAATGAAAAAAAGACACGTTTTAAATCTGGCTTTCGCTTAAAATATTTTCAGTTTTCAAATCGTTACAACACTTGTAGTTAAAGTTAATATCTCTAATATAGTACATTTGATGAATGCTTTCTTACAAGTTATGCAATGGTAAAATTCTACTTCGAGATGTTTTCTTGTTGTTGGGACTTAGAGCCATTAAGAAGCTAATAAATTTTACATTATTTTTTGTGTGTGTATGGACTGATAACCTTCCCCTACCCATTCACTCAAGGTTTCCCCACCTAATACCCAACTCATACAACGCATAAGTTTCATAGTCACTGCATTGTGGGCTAAAATCTAAATTATATGATAATAATTTACTTACACACGTATAAGATAATAATAAAAGTCTCCTACACAAGGTTCAAAAAGTCAATTCCTTAATCTTTATAATAATTTTTTCGATCTAATAGGGTAAAACTTTACTATGATATTTTACAATTTTACTGTATCTTTTTAATATATTTCTTTTTTCGGACTTGGGGGATTACTCCCTAATAACCACAACATTAAATCAAACATAACCCAAAATGTACATTAACATGGCCCCCTCACTCTTCCTGGGCCCACATAGAGTGTTTTTTTAATTAAAAAAGTCACCCGTGGAATTTTTTTAAAAATCTCATTTTCTCTCTCACTCCCCTGCTCGGCCGCCATCCCCAACCGGCGCTTTTTCCGCGCCGTCGCCACCGCCGCCGTCACCGTTGTATTCACCGTCGCCGCAGCCGCCTCCTTCGCCGTCGCATCCCCCGCTGCCCCGACAGGTGCGATTTTAATTTCTTCCTGCTTCCCAGATGCCTCGCGCGGCGGCGAAATCGGCGAGGCTGCTCGCCGATTAGCTTTTCGACGAGGTCGGATTTGTGTTCTTCGTGCCAATTCGGGTGGGTTTTCCCACTAGCGTGGGGGTGATTGGCGTTTGTGGGGGTGAGATCGATCGTTTCGGCGGCAGATCTGGGCGATGCTTGCTTGGTGCTGGTGGTTTTTGGGATTTTACTGGCGAGATCTTGTTGTGGGGCTTATTTTCCTACAACAGCGGCGAATTCGATGTCATTTTTTTATAAAAATGTGTTGTTGATGTCGTAGATTAGCTTTTGGTTCCCCTCATTTGTGAGAAATCGCATTTTATTGATTGTTTGTTATGTGTGGTACGAATAATATGATGGCGGCTGCTTCTGTGGGGTAATGTAGAACATTTTGGAAGTAGTTCAATGAGGTGAAATGGGCGTAGGCATGTGATGAGCGAGGTTGTTTTGGAATGGTTTTTTAGTGGAATAGAATTGCACTTACTTCTTATGATTTTTTGCAGCAAGAGCTTGTCAATGGAAAACTATTTTTGTTGAACTACTAATTTTTCAGCTCATTTTTGGGACTTGTAGCGTAAGCTATTGTTGTCATAACAACTGAAGCATCAATAGGTGCATGAAGATAAAGCTCCCTATGGCTTTTAGTTGTATTTGTGTGAGTGGGAAAAAATGTTGACCTCAAATAACTTGAATTGATTGGTGAGCTTTTTCATTTCTTCCATCTATTAGAGGGGCTGAAGCACCATTTTTGTTTTTTCTTTCCAAATCAAAGCACCATCTTTGTTAATTATTAAATTGTAGGATTGGTTGAGAGATTACGAAAATAAATGCTTTACTTGTTGACTGTATTCTATTTAGATAGTTGGCAAGGAAAGCGGGTGTTCCAAAGTGGAAAAATTTGTATGAAGTTTATGTGAACTAATTTTGCTCTTTGTTGGGAGGCTAATTTACCTTTTTGGTAGCTGGTTTTTGGTGAGTGTTTTCCTGGATGCTATCTCGCAAAGGAAAATTATGAAGTCTGCGAATTTTATTCATGTAAATAAGAGAAGTTTCCTTGATATACTCCAGATGCTAACTTGTTGATGAAAGTATCATCTGTGAAACTCATTGTCTTGTTTGTACATGTCGAATGTACTTTACCTATTTCTCATATATTTGTGGATGCAGCTGGCTGATATTGGGAAACAACTAGGCTTGCCTACATTGATTTATTGCTTGTTGGCAGTCTGGGAGTGTCTATTCACATTTGAGAATTGTTAAATCCGTTCTTTAACAATAGTATGATTGTGAATTGTGCGATTGATGATTTATAAAAATCCTTCATCAAAACCATCGAGCACAAGAAGTTTCAGCAAAAAATCATACCGAGAAAATGATAGTGAACAAGGCACTTCTTTTGACCTATCTGTACTTATTCATCTACATAGTACTCTCTTCTGGAGTTATCTTGTATAATAAGGTAATCCATCTTCTTGACTCTTCCTGTCATTTTTAACTTGTTTTCATTCTCTTAAAGTTAGCTGCAGCATTCTTCCAAGGTCATTTTTGTTCTAGCTAGCCTGTTGATCTGTTTCTTGATTGATTCGTTTAGAGGAGTCAGTGCAATCTATATATATATATATATATATATATATATATATACCTTAATGTTAAGAAAATGATCTGCAGAAACACTTATCAGTGCTCCTTACCATATAAAATTGGGAAACCAATTAATTGGATTTTTTTTCATTTTGACATTTTAAGACCAAAACATGCTCGTTCAGCCACTACAAAATCAGTTGAACGTTGTTCTGGTTTGTTCTCCTTTGAATTGTGTAAAGTTAAACTCTAGTATTGTACTGCAAGTTTCTAGAATTGTTGATTCTTAGTCGCTAAAAATGTGTATGATTCTCTAATTTGATCATATACTGTGTCTCTTTTTATACATTTTACAAGTGTTTATCTTCCTTATTCTGCAGTGGGTCCTGTCTCCAAAATATTTTAATTTTCCTTTCCCAATAACATTGACAATGATTCATATGGGATTTTCTGGACTAGTGGCTTTCTTTCTTGTACGAGTCTTTAAGGTATGTTCTCTTTCTTCTTGGCGATTTTATAGTTATTGCTATTTTTTTGTATTTACCTCTGTTGTCAGCATTTTCATCATTCCTATATAATTTTTTCTTGGTGTATGATTGAATTAATGCACTTAGTAGGTTCATATGCTTTTTGCATGTCTGGTTAACTATTAACTGTTAAAGTGGGTGTGCTTGGCTTCAATGAACTCTCTGATTCTCTAATCTGCATTGTTCTTTTTCCCCCATTTATATTAGAAGACATCTTAAATTTTTCTGGTGATGTGTAAAATTAGAAACTTAAATTTAATCTTTTAATCTTTCCAAACTTTTCTATTGTTTTTAATGTAATCCATTTCTGTATGATGCAGGTTGTGGCCCCCGTGAAGATGACATTTGAAATGTGAGTCCTATTTGAATTTTATATTTATTTGGATTTGTTGCACTATATTTAAACTATTTCATTTCTCCTGCAGTTACTCAACGTGCGTCATTCCAATAAGTGCCTTCTTTGCTTCTAGTCTTTGGTAAGGCCAATTCTTTGTTCTAAATATGTTGTGATTTATTAGCAGATAACATCTGTGTTATCCATATCAAACAGTTTGGCAGGTTCTTGGACATGGATTTTTGACTTTGCTTTTCTTAGACATAGGAGCCACAAACCTTTTCTTAGAACTGAATTGCTTGCTAGTTTATTCTTTTGTTCCTCTCATTCTATCCTTTTCCATGGTTGAACCAAATCAAAAGTCTATCAGACTGTAGTCCATTTATTTACCTTCTAAATTGGAACCTTCAATTACTCAACTTTTCTTGAAATGTTGTTGTCTCGTAGTTACCATTCTTCATTCTGTTAAAAGTGATGATTGACATTGCCTGTTCTTGCTACAGGTTTGGGAATACTGCTTACTTACACATTTCGGTAGCTTTCATTCAGATGCTGAAAGCCTTAAGTATGGACAGTTCTATATTGGACGCCTTTTACATATTTTTCATCTGACTTGTGCAAAAAACACTTGAGATAATGGTGTACTTGAACTATGGTGTCATGCAGTGCCTGTGGCCACATTTCTAATGGCTGTCATATGTGGAACTGACAAGTTACGGTGTGATGTGTTTCTAAACATGGTGCTCGTCAGTGTTGGGGTCGTGGTATCTTCATATGGGGAAATCCATTTTAATGTGATTGGCACAGTTTATCAGGTTACTGGCATATTTGCTGAAGCTCTTAGACTAGTTTTGACGCAAGTATTGCTTCAGAAGAAAGGACTGTCACTAAATCCAATAACTAGTTTGTATTATATTGCACCCTGCAGGTGTGTAACCAACTTACGGTTTCATTATGACATATTTTAGGTGGCATTGGAGAACTTATACTTCTAATTTTTTATAAATGCAGCTTTGTGTTCTTGTTTATTCCTTGGTACTTACTGGAGAAGCCTGGAATGGAGATCTCACAGATCCAGTTTAACTTTTGGATATTTTTTTCAAATGCTTTTTGTGCTCTAGCATTGAATTTCTCAATATTCTTAGTAATAGGCAGAACAGGGGCAGTTACAATCCGAGTTGCTGGGGTGCTGAAGGATTGGATATTGATTGCTCTGTCAACAATTTTATTTCCAGAATCCACTATAACAGGGTTGAATATTATTGGTTATGCCATTGGTATCTTTCACTCCTGGACTATTTAAATTTGATTTTTGCATCTACATTTAGATTAGATTGCACTGTTATTATGAGACTGCTGCGTTAACTCCCCCAACTCTTGTTTTCATTTTTTTCCAATTCCTGAAGATTGTGTCTGTTTCTTGGTAGCTCTATGTGGAGTTGTCATGTACAACTACATCAAGGTCACGGACATCCGTGCATCAAGTCAAGTGTCTGCTGAATCTTTGCCTGAAAAAGTGACTAAGGTTGTTCTTTTTATGCTATCATACTTATTTTTTGTCGAGTAAATGTGGATGATACGGCATAAAAAGGAATATTTATAACATGTGTATGGCTAAATGCTACGAATGGAAAGAATATTTTGACGGCTTGTCTCAAGTTCAAAATTGACCTGGTCTTAATTTTGTTGAGGATCAAATCTTGGAGAATTCACATTACAGTTGTGTTGGTGCACTTCTATTACTTTACTATTAGTTAGGATTGTGGAAATATATCGTAGGTTACACAATTTCAATGCTTGTCCTGCATCATTCAACGTGGTTTTATATGAGATCAGCCCTCGTATGGTTGCTCTCACACCAGTGAGTGAACAACTTGCTCATTTTGGGAAATGGTCTGATCCAAAATATTTGTGCATTGACTGAGTTGTTTGCGTTGTCATAACTTGTTCTTTTGAGTATTTTGCATGGGATGCAGATATTTGGTTTTTAGTCACATTTACGTTTTCATTTTACTGTGTGTAGGACTGGAAGCTAGACAAAAAATCGTCAGATTTGTTTCCCAGTAGCAGCAATAATGGAAGTGGTGGTGGAGGCAACGATGGTGCAGGCATCTCTTCTTTTGATCATAATGCAGATGAAGAGGCACCTTTTCTTCCAGCCTCAGCAAGGCTCTCACACCTTGGGAGAAGCCAGTATAGCAGCCATAATTCTTAGTAAATTGTGAATTATCTGTCTCCTGCTTGAATATGCCTTTTTACGGGCTATTTACACAAGGCATGGCATTTTTCTCCTGCCAAACTAGAAAATATGAATCCAAAAGGATGATGAATCAAAGACTAGGATATATGGAACTAAGCGGTATTCATTCAAGAACAACACTTTCAAGAGCGCCAGCGCAGAATTGCTATCATCAACTTCGTGTTAGTTATGAATCAAATTTACCGGTTTGTGGCAAATTTGGAGAAGGGTGGTGAAGTTATCCAGCTCCATGTTAGTTAATCAGCAGTCAGGTTCTTTGTTTTTGTTGAACATAATATTAATTCGGGTCTTGTGCATTTATAGAAATACATGGGGATCACAAATTACAGGTTCATGTCTTTCCTTCAATATATAGATGTCAAGTTTTATGTTCTTGTAAACACAAACATAGTTTAATATTTGTTCATTTATGGAAATCCATTGGGATCACAAATTACAGGTACATATCTTCCCTCCAGTTATAAAGTTTATGAGTTGACTTTTCATGCAATATATCTAAATCAATCAACTCCATGGCGTTTATCAATCATAGTTCATACGATGAGCCGGACATTTGATATTTTTTCTTTTTGGCAATTTGTGGTATGTAATCGCTGATGAAGTTGTTACGTTGGGATGCTATCTGATTCTTCTTCCGCAAGGTCTTAGAGTTAGCCCATTTTCCTTAATTGGTAAATAAACTGCTTACTAACTCAGAATGCGTGATGCGGCGTGTGACGACTGACGACAGAGACAATCGAAAGTTTTACAACGACGCGTGACGACAGAATCGAAAATTTTACAAAATTTCACGTATGAAAAAACTTGCCTGTGTTCTGATCCTGTAGGTTATGCCCGCTTTTAGATACGTACTCTTGTCGTCTTCCAATTGTCACTCGGATTATGAAGGCTAACTTATGAAATAGATTCTCGGGTCACTGGTGGATTCAACAACTGGCATAAAATCAGTACGCTGTCCCGTTGTTTACATAAGGCCCGGCGAGTCTGTTCAAGTCAATGACTGAATTAGAAGTATCTTCACTACCCAGTCTTTTACCGTGTTCTCTAATTCTTGCTTTCTTCACCTTAAAGATTATTATTTTTTTGCTTTCTTTAAGGAAGAAAACCTCTATGCTTTTGCTTGGCGGTTTAAATCTGGCATGCCAAGTGTGGGTAGCAAGCAAGCTTGAGCCAGCAAGGCATGTGGGAGGACGACCATGACGATAACGTCACCCATTCAACCATGAGCTAAAGACCATTCTTCTCGATTTTTGAAGATTGTCAAATTGTAGGTGTTCATGATTGTGTGACTTGGATGATATAAGAAGACCGCGTGTATATGCAGATAACGGAGATCTGCCATCCGTGATCCGGTTGCCACCTTCGTACTAGTCTCGTTTAAGTCGCCAACGCACCGCCACACGGTAAGGGCAAGAGTCGAGTAGGCCGATGAAACGTAGTACAGTTACGTCATTGCCAAGCATCGGCATTTATTTGGCCCTATTTTATACTCCATTAGCCACCAAAAAATCAAAATATCATTGCCAAACCTCTTTTACGGTTCAATAGTGCCTGGCGACGTAAGATTTTGTCCATCCAAGACGCTTGGAGATCATCTTCTAGCCCCACTCGTCATCCCGCAATCAAATGCGACAATTAATATTCCAGCATATTATGACACGAATGTCTTCAGACCCAATTATCAATGTAAATCACTAGTTTTTCGACGATAGAAAACAACAAAATCAAGTGATGCTTGTTTTTAAAGTTAGTTATTGCTTGATCAAGTTCGACTCAAAATTTAAATTAAAAAAAAATTTAAGCTTAAATCTCTATTGTCTAAAATTACACGTCCCAAGTTTGAACTCGCCGTGAATGGTAGTGGGCCCACCATTCCCGCTTTCAATAACTGCCCGTGAACGGTCAACCACTCTACTCGTCCCACACTCCCATGGCCATGGCCTATCTTCTCCTCCACCTCGGCCTATGCCTCACCGCCGCCGCCACCTTCGCCACCGCCGCCGCCGACCTACACCCGTCGGCCACCGAAGCATGCGCCGCCACTCGCTTCCCCGCCGCCTGCCACGCCTCCCTCTCCGCCGCCGGCCTCCCACCCACCGCCGGCCCCCTCCACTTCATCTCCGCCGCCTGCGCCGCCTCCCGATCGGACCTCCGCACCGCCATTTCCATGGCTCAGTCCGTCCTCGGATCCTCCGGCGGCAACCCCAACATGACCACCGCCGCCAAAAACTGCCTTGAGCTCCTCTCCTTCTCCGACCGCCGCCTCTCCCTCGCCTCCGATGTCCCCACCCTCGCCGCCGTCCGGACCGATGACGCCCGCGCCTGACTAGGCGCCGCCCTCCTCTACCAGTAGGACTGCTTCTCCGCCCTCAATTACGTCAACACCACCGCCGCCGTCAACTCCACCATGTCCTTCCTCCTCGGCCTCACCGAGCAGGCGAGCAACGCCCTCGCCCTCACCTTCGCCTACGGCCGCTTCGGCGCCGACACGGCCGCGTGGTCGCCGCCGCTGACCGAGCGGGACGGCTACTGGGAAGAAGACGACGGCGGGGGCTCCGCCCCTTCTCCGGGACCGGCGCCCGAGTCCGAGCCCGGGTAGTCCTGGTCCTGGTACGCTGGATACGGCGGCGGGGAGTTCCAGCGGTGGAGGAGGCGAACGTGACGGTGTGCGCGGAGGGCTGCGACTTCGCGGCGGTGCAGGCGGCGGCGCCAGCGAATCTGGCCGGCGGTAGGCGGTTCGGGGTGTACAATGAGACGGTGAGGTGGGGATGGACAAGACGAATTTGGTGTTTTTGGGGACGGCACGGGCAAAACCGTCATTGCGGGTAATTTGAACGTTGCGCAGATGGTCGGCCTTTCCACCTATAACACTGCCACCGTTGGAAAGTTAATTAAGACATTTATTTAATTACCTTCTTTCTAATTGTCATTTACTATGTTAGTCTTTATCAATTATCATTTTGTTTAATCGTTGTGGGATACCATACAATCCTACATTTGCCCATGTTAGGTTTAAGTATCATCTAAAATTTTCCCGAATACTTGTTTAAGATTCATGTGGGGGTATTTTATTGTTTAGGTGGTGGACGAAAAATTAATATAGGAGGTACTTTTGTGGATGTTGTAGTTAGGAGTTTGTTGAATTATGTGTGTTTATGCCATTGCCTGCATATACTAGTCTAAAGATGGGAATAGTTATTGGAAGGAAAAAACCTGTACCAAACTTATTAATTGCATGAGCTCTGGTTAAAAAGGGAATATTAACAAACTATATAAAAGAGTGGTTCTTCTATAATGCAATACATCTGCCTTTCATCCTTGATTGGCGGGGGGATATCTTCCAAGTTAGTAGGGAGTGGTTGGACGATGAAGTTGGCTGTCTATTAGGCAGTCACGAAGGGACAGCTCCATGAATGAATATTAATAAGAATTACATCATAATTAAGACCTGTTTTTTAATTGATTACACAGATATGCAATAATATTCTATCACTTACAGTACCCCTCAATCAAAACCGAGTACTTACTACTAACATAAAACAATTGTGCTACTCGTACACGTTGATTAGCTAGCCATTTTCAAACTGGACCTGCGTAGGTGTAGCAGGGGACGGCTTCATGGCGGAGGGCATAACCTTCGAGAACACGGCCGGCCCCGATGCCCACCAGGCCGTCGCATTCCGCTCCACCTCCGACTTCTCCGCCCTCAAAGCCTGCGAATTCCTCGGCCACCAGGACACCCTCCATGCCCACTCCCTCCGCCAATACTACTACTCCTGCCTCATCTCCGGCACCGTCGACTTCATCTTCGGCAACTCCGTGGCCGTCTTCGACCACTGCCTCATCCTTGTTCGCCCCCGTCAGTTGAACCCGGACAAGGGCGAGACCAACACCATCACGGCCCACGGGCTTCGTGTCACAAACTGTGAAATCGACGGGACGGAGGAGTACTTGGACTATTATTGGGCGAAACCCGCCGTCCACAAGACATATCTCGGACGTCCATGGAAGGAGTACTCCCGGACAGTGTTCCTAGACTGCTACATGACCGAAATCCTCCGATCGGAGGGCTGGCTGCCATGGGACGGGGAGTTCGCTTTGCGGACACTCTTCTACGGCGAATACCGGAGTGCCGGGGATGGGGCCAATGCTACGGCGAGGGTACCATGGAGCCGCCAAATTTCAGCCGAGCACGTCCGATCATATTCGGCCAAAAGTTTCATCCAAGGGGATAAATGGATCCCATCAGGTCTGTAATTAATAAATGTAATAATATAATTCATGAATATTTAAGTCATTATCATATCCCTGATACTTATATCAAAGGTTAATTGTATTTTTTTAGTGATAAAAATTAATAATTTTTTTGGAATATAGGATAGATATAAGTTAGCATTGATTGTATACATAGGCTTATAATAACTAAGACAAATTTCTAAAATTTATCAAAAAAACACTAAATGAAACATCATTCATCTATGCAACTAGGACCTTATTCGGTTCAAAGTTAATAAAGGCTACAATCTTGTATAGTTTGCTGCGATGACTGAGCTTAATTGGGAGCCCGTAGAAAATAGTGGCTCAAGGATATTTTTGTTGCATGTGTGATGATATTAGCATTGTGATTAATGGTGACTCTCATCAAGATTGAGGAGAGATGAGTCAATTCAATGTATGTTTCATTGTATGATGGACTTGCACAGTTTCTAATACCCTAGAGATAGGGCGGGCACACGCGTTGGCAAGTGCTATCGTTGAAGTTTTCAAATTTCGATTCCTTAACACTATTGTTTGGGTAATCTTCTGCTTTGAGTTTTAAAGATCGTACTTCTAACCAATGGATGCCCAATGATGAAAAATATGTAATTACTGGAGCATTTGAATGTGTTTTCATCTCAAGCTTTGAAGCTTTATCTCTATCTGTCCTACTGCTACTACTTTGCCTTCATCTTCTTCATCATCATCTCCTTTCAGTATGCGGTGATGAATGTCATATAGGCTATGAGATCTGAGGGCACTCCACAATGTTGTCATGTGATTTTGAATGCATTTTTTCCTTGTGTCAACCGGTGGTTTTACGCCTGATTTTGACATGAAGATTTGGAAGTCAAACTGATTGGATCATTTGTTTGGTCGGTGTTCAATCGTCAATTCCATAATTCTAGGCAAAACGTATATTTCTTCATTGATCTCATGACTTAAGCGGCAAAAAGAAAACGTATATTTATTTAATAATATTTAAAAAGTTTGATACCTATATAATAGTTGTACTCATATATATATATATATATATATATATATATATATATATATATATATATATACACAAAACTGCTGCAGTGCACTGCATGAAAATACAGCGTGTCAACAGTGCAACAAGTCCGGGCCATTGGATGAAAATCCAACTGCCTGGATTCGTTTTTTTAACCCTTTCCTCCTCCTCCCCTGTTCACGCCGCCTCCTCGGCACCGCCCCGCCCCCCACTGGCCCCCACCAATAGCCGCGGTGGCAGGGGGTGGCGTGCCACCCGCGATGCTCCCCACCCACGCGAGCCCCACCCCTCATGCCGATTTTTGCCGCCCCCTCAGCCGCACCCTCCACCGGACCTGCCCTGTCCCCAGCCTCGCCACTCCCCCGGCCAACCCCCCCGGCCCCGCCCACAGCCGTCCCCCACTGCCCCCGTCAGGAGCCGCGGCGGTCCCCCTCCCCGCATTGCTCCTCCTACTCACAGCCGCCCACGCCCAACTGACGTCATGCGTTTCCCAGCAGGCCCATCCAGCCCCAAGGCGGTGACATTGTTAGCCAGCGGACGGCCGGCGGCAAGGTCACCGGCAGGGGGTGGCGCGCTAAAACAAATGGAAGAAACAGGGGAGCGTATTTTGGTAATAAAAACTTTATTCGATCAGACTTCGGTTAATATTACAAAATAAATTAAAAAAATAAAAAAATTCATAATAAAAACTTAACTTGATCCTGACTTAAGTTAATATTACAAAAAAGAAAATTTAATAAAATAATTCGGTTATAAAAATTTTATTCAATCCCGACTTGAGTTAAAATAATTTATTACAGAATTATTTTATTTTTTAAAATTTATTTTGTAATAAAAACTTGATTCGAGTCGAGACTGAGTCAAGTTTTTATTACAGAATTATTTTAATTTTTTAATTTATTTTGTAATCAAAACTTGACTCGGTCCCACGCAGGATCTATTCAAGTTTTTATTACAAAATTATTTTATTTTAAAAATTTTCTATTTTTAAAATCAATTATTTTATTTTTAAAAAAATTTATTTTCTTAATATTAACTCAAGTCAGGATCAAGGTCGCCGGCAGGGGGTGGCGCGCCAAAACAAAGTGAAGAAACAAGGGAGGGTATTTTGGTAATAAAAACTTTACTTGATCAGACTCGAGTTAATATCACAAAATAAATTAAAAAAATAAAATAATTTCATAATTCAACTTAACTCAATCCCAACTTAAGTTAATATTACAAAAAAAATTAATAAAATAATTTCGTAATAAAAACTTTACTTAAACTTGACTCGATCTCGGGGGAGTGGTGGGGCTGGGGCAGGGCGGGGCCGGGGGTGGGGTGCGGCCGAGGGGCCGAGTCATTTTTATTAACTTGCCTCGAGTCGGTATCGGGTCAATTTTAATTAAGTTAAGTCCAAACAGAGTCAATTATATATTTACTTTACTCGAGTTGAGGCCAAATCATTTTTTTATTAACTTGCCTCGAGTCCCGGTGCACCGCCCCCTATCGTCCCCTATCCCAGGGTCCTGTGCCCCGCCCCAACAGTAGCGCCAGTGTCAATAGTATGAAATAAATTTTTCAAAAAAAAAATTGTAATAAAAACTTGACTCGATCTCGTCTCAAGTCAATAGTATGAAATAATTTTTTTAAAAAAATAAAATAATTTTGTAATAAAACTTGATTTGATCTCGATTTGATTCAAGAATATGAAATAATATTTTCTTTAAAAAAGTAATTTTGTAATAAAAACTTTATTTAATCTCGACTCGTGTCAATAGTATAAAATAAATTTTTTTTAAAAATAAAGTAATTTATTAATAAAAACTTTGACTGGATATAATATTAGGAAATTATTTTTTTAAAAAAATTATTTCATATTATTGACTCAACTCGAGATCGAATCAAGTTTTTATTAATAAATTATTTTATTTTTTAAAAAAATTATTTTGTACTATTGACTCGAGTCAATAACGTATCAAATTTTTATTACGAAATTATTTTTTTTAAAAAATTATTTTATACTATTGACTCGAATTGATATCGAGTCAAAATTTTATTACAAAATTATTTTATTTTTTTAAAAAAATTTATTTCGTATTATTGACTCGAGTCGAGATTGAGTCAAGTTTTTATTATGAAATTACCATCCCCGTTTTCTCCACCGTTTCTCCCTTGCTTCTTCCCTCCTCCCGCAGCACGACCGCCAGGGGCCGGCGGGTAGACACCTGAACGCGGCCAGGCGGGGGCGAGGGGAGCCGCAGCGCCGGGCGAGGCCAGGACGGGGAGGCCGCGATATGGCCAAGGTGGTGGGGGAGCTGGCGGGTAGGGGAGGCCGGCGGGGTGGGGACAGGAGCGGCCTGCTGGGTGGGGGCGGGGGCTGGGGCGGCCAGCGGGACAGGGGGCATGAGGTGGCTTGCAGGCGGGGGCTGGGGGCGGCTGGCGGGACGGGGCAGCCGGCGGGACAAGGGTATGGGGTGGTCTACGGGTGGGAGTCGGGGGCGATTAGCTGGGGTGGGGGCAGGGGCAGGGGCAAGGGCAGCGGCGGGGTGGGGGCAAGGGCGGCCTACGGATAGGGGGTAGGGACGGCCGGCGGGATGGGGGCATTAGGCGGCCGGCAGGACAGGGGCATTAGGCGGCCGGCCGGCGGGGGCCGGGGTGGCCGGCAAGGGCAGGGACTAGAGCGGGTGGGAGGGCGCACCGTGATTGTGGGGGGCTGATTGTGGACCGTTGGATTAGATCCAACAGTCCACATGGGGCAGTGCATATACACTGCCAAAATAGGGTAGCGCATAGTAGCGCTACATATATATATATATGTATAAAATAGAACAACTAATATTACAATAATTAACTTAAACTGTATACTTTATAAGACATTATATACAATCAATTATTGTATTATTTCTAAATAATCCTCTTGCCTTAATTTATAACGTTAGCACTGATCTACATAACATAAAATCAGCCAGAGAAATATTAATTAATTAATTTATAGTTAATCTAGATCAGTTACATCCCAAAAGAACTAACAACTACTAGAATATCCACCTAATATGAATTTCTCTCACCCAATTATTTAGGCACACAAAAAAACACAAATCATACAAACTAGTTTATTTATTCATTTTTAATTTTTATCATCAACATGTCAAAATGATTGTCAATAATAATTAATTACATCATAATTAGATATTAAAAATTTATCAAATATATGTGTAATAAATGAAATGGGATTACCAGGCATGCAATAAATATTCATTATGATATTAATATTAATTTATATACAATACCAATCATGAATTAATACCAATAATACTTATCATAATACAAAACAATAATAATATTAATATTAATTAATACAAATAGGGAAATGAATAAATACTAAGTGTGGTGATTCATTTAATTCACAAAACAATAAGAAGTAGAAAAATAAGAAATCATACAGCCACATGACGAACATGCACATTGAAAAAGAAATAATTAAATAGATCTTCACAATCAAAAGAAATAAAAAAACAAAGAGGTGCATGCATGAAGAGGAGGAAAAAAAATAAAGAGAGAGAAGAAAGGATATAAAGCAAGAAGTGTATATTACTGTAGGAGTTTGATGCCACAAAGAAGGGAGAGGAGAAGAAGAGGTGACTGAGTGTGAAAAATGTGCAGACTCATCTAAAAAGGTTTGAACGTGCCAACTCCTTCAAAAATCTCCCTCAATCCTCTAATGCCTAAGAGTTACCCAATTTCTCAATCTCCCCAAAAACTCAATTACATGATAATCAAAATAACTAGCCACACCGGTTAGACTTTTACCACTCATAGAACCCATTTAGTTGATCTAAAAAGATTATTAATTAATTAATTTTTATTATTTCCTTATTATTTTATTATAATTCTTATTTTCTCTAATAATAATTAACCAAGTAAGATTTTAAAGATAATAATTTAATTAAATAATATCTAATACTCGTCTCAGATTAATAAAACTTTAAATAAAATAACCTAGTTATTTTAGAAGTTTTTTTATTTTGGTATAATAACTAAACGAAGCCTTTTATTAATAATTTATGATTTTGAGGGAGTATTTTACACACTCGCAATTTGAAGAGAATGGGTAAGCAATTGGTGTTTTTAGCTCAATCCATAAATCCAAATATGGAAAATCTAATAGCGTCCAATAAATCTCAATTAAGGGGCAATTCCGTCAATTCAGAACATCCCCTCGAATTATAAATACATGAAATAGTCCCTACTCAATCTATATATATAGCTAGTACGTAGCACCTTGTTAATTAGGACTTCAATCTCTGGTCGAAATTGCCTTCTTGATTAGTAAGCGGAGAGTAAGTTCTGCAGTTCTTTGGTTTTTTATTTTTTCTTTTCGTTTATTAATTCCTGTGTCGATGTTGTCGGAGTTTTAGTTCTTCTGCGGTAGTTTCTCCTTTTATTATGCCGCTTGTGCCATCAATATCTTGAAGTCTTGAACGCAAGGACATGATGAGTAAAATTAGTGGAAGTTATTTAAAATTTGAAGTTCAGATAGAACGATTAATTATTTGAGTCGGCATGCATGCGGTCTTTGATTCGTGTGTTTTTGCCGTTGTCTAATTATTTGTTCCATAGATCTATTTTCTGTGCAATTTTAGAGCGTTGTGCGCAAGATTTTTGTTTTTTCCGTTCAGAACACCATAATTTTGTACTTAAATATCTACGGGTATTGAAAATTTTGATTAAATTCATGAAAGTTGAGTCGTTAACGAGCGTTTTATAATTATCCGTAAAGAAGTTTTAGTTGAGTCCCCTTGGCCAACTGTGAAATAATTAACTATTGATGGGAATAGTTACACACGTAGATTAAGAAATTTTGTTGCCCATCGGCTTTCTTTGTTTGGTTTCCCTGAACTGAATCTCATCTCTCTGCCCTACCATCTCTTTTTCCTAAATGAAAATGGGTTCCTCTGCTCGTGAAAACTTCGATTTGGAAGCATGGGCGGCGGCTTGAGGCCCGTAGTCTCAGATTGGAAACAACCTCAAGGCGGTTTTAGTTAAACATGAGTTAGAAGTATGACTTAGTTCTAGTTACGAAAGTCTCGTTGTTTTAGAAACCACTGCTTATGCGATTATTATTTAGAGTCATTGGAGATTATTAAATAGATCTTTCTCCACTCTGTGATCAACCTAATTAAATTTTTAGAATTGCGGTGGTTTTGTTTTTTCAGAACGATCCCAATAATTTTGGAACCGAGAAGACGTCAACTGCTACAAGATTTACGTTTGCCTCACCCAAACAAGTCATGGAGTTCAGTGCCGAAGATGAATATTTTGATTGTTGCTCGCGTTTTTCTTCTTCACCTAATGAGAGCATCACACAGCTGCAATCACAATCCACACCTTGCTCCTCCGTCTCCTCTTCGGAAACAGTATCATACCATCCCGAGTTGCCTGACGATGAGTTTATCTACTATACCACCGATGAATTGGACGCAAAGGTAGAAGCAAAACAACGAGTCGAAGAAGCGCAAAGATCCTTGGCGAGTTTTCTGTTGGATGATCTTAGGACTGCCCATAATCTGGAAGAGTTATCCAGCGTTGAAGAGTTTGCGAACAGCGTGTACGCTCGTATTAACTTAATGGGTGGAGATTCCTCCGTACTTGAAGGTATGATAAGCCCCCTATTTCAATTGTGTCACATCGCCCAGAATAAATATTCATATGTTTGGCAAAGTGTGGAAGAAATGAAAGATCTTGAAGCATTCACAGAAACTGAGAGAGCTGTTTGCAAGCTGGTCAAGCAAGTACATAGTCAGATTGAAGAATCAGAAGCCAAGATCAAGCAATGGGAGGAAAAAATATGTGTGGGCGAGCTGGCACTTATGAATATTTGGGCTCAGATTAACCGTGCCATGAGTGACTTAATTGTAGGCAATGACGTATACAAAGAAGCTGATTTTGAGAAACTGTGTCTGTCAAAGTTCTACGAACATGCTGAGGAAGATTTGGAGCAATTTGGGGATGAGAATGGGCATTTGTATGTCGTGCTGGTTCATCTACATTGTAGGAAGAAGTGTTTGAAGGAAGGGATTAGACATGATAAAGATATGTTGACGTTGGAACTTCGGGACTTGAGGTATTTAGAGCAACTGGAGCTTGGATACAATATTGCTTTCGCCAGGATTACTTTGGCGAAGTCGAGATTACAGATCGAGGCTGCTAGAGTAAGATATATGAAGGAGATCGAGAGATTTATTACAAGTGTATGATACAAATATTTAAGGTTCTACCAAAAGCAGCGTTGATGCGGGAAATTCTCTTTCCTCTTTCTAAGTTGTTCTTATTAGCGTATATAGTGCATGAACTTTAGCAGCTATATATATTTGTAGATAGAATATTTTTCGTGGATGAGTAGTGTAATTTTGGAATGTATTAATACATTGTATGTTGCAACACTTGTTTGTTGTTAATCAATAGTTCCTCTCGTTTAATTTTTTGACAATTATTTTCTGGCATCTTGGTTTTTTTTCAAAGTTGCATGGCACTACGTTGAAAATACCAAAGCAATGGAGACGTCGCTTCCATGAGCTAGACACTTTGTCTTTACATCCAAATATATGTTTAAATTTGTGTGTGATGAATAAACTAAATCCGGCTTGGGGTAAAAAACTAAATTACATGTGACTTTATTGTACAAAAGCACGTTGTTTATTGGACAAAAGCACGTTTTCATTAGCGAAATATGGTGAGGTAAAACTTAATTTTGGAGATACAAATAGTTTATGGAAATAAGTTTCCTGTAATGCAGCACAACCATCTTGGTTGTGCTACAGTTTGATTCCAACCGTTGGATTCAATCCAACGGCTGGAATCAAAACCCACAATAAAAATAAATCACAGCCGGAGGAAGCGGTGTTTCCCGCTTCCTCTGTTTCCCGCCGGCGAGTCAATCACTGCCGCACGCTACATGCTGCACGGCCGGGGTCTCGCAGAAAACCGCCGCCCCTCAAACCCCTTCGCCGCCCGCCGCCAACTTGCCTCAAGATCAGCCGGCGGCCCCTGTTAGCCAGAAAACAGAGGTTCCTTTGTTTGCTTGCCTCAAGATCTGCTTCGTCTCCACCGCTGACGCCGTTGTCGCCAACGTCGACAGCCTCCTCGTCCCCCTCTCCCTCGGCGGCAATGGTGAGATATGCTCGATTGTCGGCGAGATACGGGTAGAGGGGCCGTGGCAGTGGTGGCAAGGATGCGAGCTGTGCAGAGGGGCCGCTTGGATGTGCTGCACGGCGACCCTGGGCGTACGCCGTCCAGGCCTAGGGAAAAGTCGGGAAGGTAGCAGAGCGGCGAGCAGCGAGGTCGCCAGTGGTGGCGCGGCAGCGGCAAAACAAAGGGGGAAGGAAAGGGTAATGGCAATTTTGTAATAAATATTTGACCCGCTCCTGACTTTGAATCAATATTACGAAATGTATTTAAAAAATAAATTAAAATAATTTTGTAATAAAAATTTGACTTCCTCCCAACTCGAATTAATATTATGAAATAAATTTTTTTAAAAAAATATAATTTCGTAATAAAAACTTTGACTCGCTCCTCGACTCTAGTCAATATTATGAAATACATCTCAAAAAATTTGAAAAAATAAATTAAAATACCATAAAATAAAATAAACCATTAGAACTTGATTAATTTATTTTATGGTATTTTACTATATATTTTTATATTTTTTGGGTTATATTTTATAATATTGACTTTAGTCGGGAGCTAGACAAGTTTTTATTACAAAATTGCCATTGTTTTATTTTTCTTCACCAACCCCGTTTTCTCCCCTCACCGCTCAATGGCAATTTTGTAATAAAAATTTGACAGCTCCTGACTCGAGTCAATATTACGAAATATATTCCAAAAAATATGAAACAAATATAGTAAAATACCATAAAATAAAATAATCAAGTTATAATGGATTACTTTATTTTAAGGTATTTTAATATTTTTTTCATATTTTGCAAGATGTATTTCAGAATATTAACTTGAGTCTAAAAGGAAATGGGCATGGGTAGTTTTTAATAAAAACTTGACTCGCTCCAAAGTGTAATCAATATTATGAAATAAAATTTAAAATATATATATATAATAATAATTTTATCATCAAAACATAACTCGTTCCCAATTTGAATCGATATTAAGAAATAAAATTTAAAAAATATATAAAATAATTTCGTAATAAAAACTTGACTCGCTCCCGACTTGAGTCAATATTACGAAATAAATCCCAAAAAATATTAAAAAATTCAAAATTAAAATAAAATAATCGAATTCTAATGAATTATTTTAATTTATGGTATTTTACCCTATTTTTTCATATTTTTTGAGAGGGGTAGTTTTAAAATAAAAACTTGACTCGAGCCCGACTTGTGTCAATATTATGAAATAAATCTCAAAAAATATGAAAAAATAGAGTAAAATACTATAGAATAAAATAGTCCATTAGAACTAGATTATGTTATGTTATGTTATTTTACTGTATTTTTTATATTTTTGGGATTTATTTTGTAATATTGACTCGTAGTCGAGGACGAGTCGAAGTTTTTATTACAAAATTGCCCCTCCCCTTATTTTCACCCCTCGACGATTGCCCCTCTCCTCTGCTTTTCCCTGCCACCGCGACCGCCGGTGAGTTTGCCGCCGCTATCACCTACACCACCGCTGGCCGTGGTGTAACTGCCTACTCACGTGACTCCCAAGCCAACACCTCCCGCCGGCCGTGCTGCGCCGCATTGATGGAGAAACAGAGGAACCGAAAAACAGAGGGGCAGGGGAGGGGGTGGGCAGGGCGAGGCCGGGGGCGCGGAGTGAGGGGCGTGGGGCGCGGGCGAGGGGCGAGGGGCGGGCGGGGCGGGGTGAGGGGCGCGGTGGGGGGTGAAAGCGGGGGAGGGGGGAAGGGTGGGGGGCGGGGGGAAGGGGGGCAGGGGAGAGGGGGGGCGGGGGGAGGGGCGTGGGGCGTGGGGCAGAGGGAGGGGTGCAAGGCGGGGCGAGGGGATTACTATGTAATTAATATTCAATATAATACCAATATTTATTGACATACAATATGAATCACAAATTAATGCTAATAATACTCATCATTATACAAAATAGTAAAAATAATAATATTAATTAATAGAAATATGGAAATTAATCATATTACTAATAAACACTAAGCACGATGATTCATTAAATTCACAAAATAATAAGAAGTAGAAAAATAAAATAAAATAAGATGTCAAAAGGAAAAATAGGTATAGCTTCCCACTCAAAAATTCTTGCAACGATGTACAATAAGAAATTATACACCCACATGACAAACATGCACATTAGAAAAGAAAAAATCAAACTTATCTTCATTATCAAAAGAAGTAAAAAAAATGAGATGCATGCATAAAGAGTAGGAAAAAGAAACAAGGAGAGGGAAAAGAAACCAAGAAGGAAGGTAGATGAGTATAAGAAGTTAATGCCAAAAGGAAGGGAGAGGAGAAAAAGAGGTAGTGACGGTGAAAATATGAAGACTCACATTAAAGGATTTTAGCGTGCGTAACGCCTAACTCTTTTAAAATCTCTCTCACATATTCTAATGCCCAAGAGTCACCTAATTTACCCAATCTCCCTAAAAATTAAATAACCTTATAACTAAAATGGTTAACCACACCGGTAAGACTTTAACCTCGACTTGTGTTCGAACTCGGCTCAAATAGTTCGAAGTTCATTCGAACTCAGTTCGAGATCGAACAAGTTTTGAACATGCATGCTCAAGCTCAATTCGAATATTTTTATGTTATTCGAGCTCGACTCGAGCTCGAATACATTTAAACTGTTTAATTTTGACGAGCTCGAACTCAGCTCGTTCGTGAGCTCGAAATCGACTCAATTGTAAAGTGTAAAGTAACTCACTTTAAAAAATGAAGTCATAAATAAATATAACTAGTTACAATTAAACATATTAGTATATATATATATAATATTATTATATTATTTTATCTAGTCGAGTTTAAGTTGAGTTACGAATCAATTTTGAGTCGAGTTCAAGTTATAACCATGTCTAGTCGAGTCGAACACTGCCTTACTCAAACTCGTCCTAAAGGATCTGAGTTGGAGTCGAGTTTAAGCTCGAGTATTTAAATGTCGAATTTTGAATCGAGTCGAACCGAGTCAAACGCCAAATGCTCACGAGTTGGCTCGCTAAATTAGCAGCCCTACCCATAACACAATTTGGTTGATCAAAAAGATTAATAATTAATTAATTTTTATTATTTCCTTATTATTTTATTATAATTCTTATTTTCTCTAATAATAATTAACCAAGCAAGATTTGAAAGACACTAATTTAATTAAATAATATTTAATACTCGTTTAAGATTAATAAAACTTTAAATAAAATAACCTAGTCATTTTAGAAGTTTTACATTATTTTGGTATAATAACCAAATGAAGCCTTTTATTAATAAATTATGATTTTGAGGGAGTATTTTACACACTCGCAATTTGAAGAGAATGGGTAAGCAATTGGTGTTTTTACCCTCAATCCCTATATCCAAATATGGAAAATCTAACAGCGCCCAATAAATCTCAATTAAGGGGCAATTCCGTCAATTCAGAACATGCCCCTCGAATTATAAATACATGAAATAGTCCCTACTCAATCTATATATATAGCTAGTACGTAGCACCTTGTTAATTAGGACTTCAATCTCTGGTCGAAATTGCCTTCTTGATTAGTAAGCGGAGAGTAAGTTCTGCAGTTCTTTGGTTTTTTATTTTTCTTTTCGTTTATTAATTCCTGTGTCGATGTTGTCGGAGTTTTAGTTCTTCTGCGGTAGTTTCTCCTTTTATTATGCCGCTTGTGCCATCAATATCTTGAACTCTTGAATGCAAGGACATGATGAGTTAAATTAGTGGAAGTTATTTAAAATTTGAAGTTCAGATAGAACTTAATTATTTGAGTCGGCATGCATGCGGTCTTTGATTCGTGTGTTTTTGCCGTTGTCTAATTATTTGTTCCATAGATCTATTTTCTGTGCAATTTTAGAGCGTTGTGCGCAAGATTTTTGTTTTTTCCGTTCAGAACACCATAATTTTGTACTTAAATATCTACGGGTATTGAAAATTTTGATTAAATTCATGAAAGTTGAGTCGTTAACGAGCGTTTTATAATTATCCGTAAAGAAGTTTTAGTTGAGTCCCCTTGGCCAACTGTGAAATAATTAACTATTGATGGGAATAGTTACACACGTAGATTAAGAAATTTTGTTGCCCATCGGCTTTCTTTGTTTGGTTTCCCTGAACTGAATCTCATCTCTCTGCCCTACCAACTCTTTTTCCTAAATGAAAATGGGTTCCTCTGCTCGTGAAAACTTCGATTTGGAAGCATGGGCGGCGGCTTGAGGCCCGTAGTCTCAGATTGGAAACAACCTCAAGGCGGTTTTAGTTAAACATGAGTTAGAAGTATGACTTAGTTCTAGTTACGAAAGTCTCGTTGTTTTAGAAACCACTGCTTATGCGATTATTATTTAGAGTCATTGGAGATTATTAAATAGATCTTTCTCCACTCTGTGATCAACCTAATTAAATTTTTAGAATTGTGGTGGTTTTGTTTTTTCAGAACGATCCCAATAATTTTGGAACCGAGAAGACGTCAACTGCTACACAGTGTAGAAGACAGATTTACGTTTGCCTCACCCAAACAAGTCATGGAGTTCAGTGCCGAAGATGAATATTTTGATTGTTGCTCGCGTTTTTCTTCTTCACCTAATGAGAGCATCACACAGCTGCAATCACAATCCACACCTTGCTCCTCCGTCTCCTCTTCGGAAACAGTATCATACCATCCCGAGTTGCCTGACGATGAGTTTATCTACTATACCACCGATGAATTGGACGCAAAGGTAGAAGCAAAACAACGAGTCGAAGAAGCGCAAAGATCCTTGGCGAGTTTTCTGTTGGATGCTCTTAGGATTGCCCATAATCTGGAAGAGTTATCCAGCGTTGAAGAGTTTGCGAACAGCGTGTACGCTCGTATTAACTTAATGGGTGGAGATTCCTCCGTACTTGAAGGTATGATAAGCCCCCTATTTCAATTGTGTCACATCGCCCACAATAAATATTCATATGTTTGGCAAAGTGTGGAAGAAATGAAAGATCTTGAAGCATTCACAGAAACTGAGAGAGCTGTTTGCAAGCTGGTCAAGCAAGTACATAGTCAGATTGAAGAATCAGAAGCCAAGATCAAGCAATGGAAGGAAAAAATATATGTGGGCGAGCTGGCACTTATGAATATTTGGGCTCAGATTAACCGTGCCATGAGTGACTTAATTGTAGGCAATGACGTATACAAAGAAGCTGATTTTGAGAAACTGTGTCTGTCAAAGTTCTACGAACATGCTGAGGAAGATTTGGAGCAATTTGGGGATGAGAATGGGCATTTGTATGTCGTGCTGGTTCATCTACATTGTAGGAAGAAGTGTTTGAAGGAAGAGATTAGACATGATAAAGATATGTTGACGTTGGAACTTCGGGACTTGAGGTATTTAGAGCAACTGGAGCTTGGATACAATATTGCTTTCGCCAGGATTACTTTGGCGAAGTCGAGATTACAGGTCGAGGCTGCTAGAGTAAGATATATGAAGGAGATCGAGAGATTTATTACAAGTGTATGATGCAAATATTTAAGGTTCTACCAAAAGCAGCGTTGATGCGGGAAATTCTCTTTCTTCTTTCTAAGTTGTTCTTATTAGCGTGTATAGTGCATGAACTTTAGCAGCTATATATATTTGTAGATAGAATATTTTTCGTGGATGAGTAGTGTAATTTTGGAATGTATTAATACATTGTATGTTGCAACACTTGTTCGTTGTTAATCAATAGTTCCTCTCATTTGATTTTTTGATAATTATTTTCTGGCATCTTGGTTTTTTTTTCAAAGTTGCATGGCACTACGTTGAAAATACCAAAGCAATGGAGACGTCGCTTCCATGAGCTAGACACTTTTGTCTTTACATCCAAATATATGTTTAAATTTGTGTGTGATGAATAAACTAAATCCAGCTTGGGGGAAAAAACTAAATTACATGTGACTTTATTGTACAAAAGCACGTTGTTTATTGGACAAAAGCACGTTTTCATTAGCGAAATATGGTGAGGTAAAACTTAATTTTGGAGATACAAATAGTTTATG
Source organism: Piper betle (assembly GCA_033002965.1). NCBI lineage: Eukaryota > Viridiplantae > Streptophyta > Magnoliopsida > Piperales > Piperaceae > Piper > Piper betle. Next base: position 98,558 of record JAURVB010013021.1, read on the forward strand.
GAAATAAGTTTCCTCTAATGCAGCACAACCATCTTGGTTGTGCTACAGTTTGATTCCAACCGTTGGATTCAATCCAACGGCTGGAATCAAAACCCACAATAAAAATAAATCACAGCCGGAGGAAGCGGTGTTTCCCGCTTCCTCTGTTTCCCGCCGGCGAGTCAATCACCGCCGCACGCTGCATGCTGCACGGCCGGGGTCTCGCAGAAAACCGTCGCCCCTCAAACCCCTTCACTGCCCGCCACCAGCCTGCTGCCAGCTTGCCTCCAGATCCGCCGGCGGCCTCTGTTAGCCAGAAAACAGAGGTTCCTCTGTTTGCTTGCCTCAAGATCTGCTCCGTCTCCACCGCTGACGCCGTTGTCGCCAACGTCGACAGCCTCCTCGTCCCCCTCTCCCTCGGCGGCAATGGTGAGATCTGCTCGATTGTTGATGAGATCCAGCCAGAGGGGCCGTGGCAGTGGTGGCAAGGATGCGAGCTGTGCCGAGGGGCCGCTTGGATGTGCTGCACGGCAACCCTGGTCGTACGCCGTCCAGGCCTGGGGAAGAGTCGCGAAGGCAGCGAGCGGCGAGCAGCGAGATCGCCGGTGGTGGGACAGCAGCGGCAAAACAGTGGGGGAGGGAAAGGGCAATGGCAATTTTGTAATAAATATTTTACTCGCTCCTGACTTTGAATCAATATTACGAAATGTATTTTAAAAAATAAATTAAAATAATTTTGTAATAAAAATTTGACTTCCTCCCAACTCGAATTAATATTATGAAATAATTTTTTTAAAAAAATATAATTTCGTAATAAAAACTTTGACTCGCTCCTCGACTCGAGTCTATATTATGAAATACATCTCAAAAAATTTGAAAAAAATAAATTAAAATACCATAAAATAAAATAAACCATTAGAACTTGATTAATTTATTTTATGGTATTTTACTATATTTTTTATATTTTTTGGGTTATATTTTATATTATTGACTTTAGTCGGGAGCGAGTCAAGTTTTTATTACAAAATTGCCATTGTTTTATTTTTCTTCACCAACCCCATTTTCTCCCCTCACCGCTCAATGGCAATTTTGTAATAAAAATTTGACAGCTCCTGACTCGAGTCAATATTACGAAATATATTCCAAAAAATATGAAACAAATATAGTAAAATACCATAAAATAAAATAATCAAGTTATAATGGATTACTTTATTTTATGGTATTTTAATATTTTTTTCATATTTTTCAAGATGTATTTCAGAATATTAACTTGAGTCTTAAAGGAAATGGGCATGGGTAGTTTCGTAATAAAAATTTGACTCGCTCCAAACGTGTAATCAATATTATGAAATAAAATTTAAAAAATATATATAAAATAATTTTATCATAAAAACATAACTCGTTCCCAAAGGGAAAGGAGAGGAAAAGAAAAGGTGGCGATAGAGGAAAAATGTAAAAACTCACCTAAAATAATTTTAGTGTGCATACCGTTAACTCCTTTAAAATTTACTTCACATCCTTTAATGCCTAAGAATTGTCCAATTTACTCAATTTCTATAAAAATTTAACTATCTGATAATCAAAATAACTAACCACAGCGGTCGCCTATAATACCCACTTAGTTGATCAAAAAGATTAATAATTAATTAAGTTTTATTAATTTCTATTTATTTTATTAACTTATAATAATTCTTATTTTCTCTAATAAGAATTAACTAAGCAAAATTTAAAAGATAATAATTTAATTAAATAATATTTAATACTCGTTTAAAGATTTATAAAATTTTAAATAAAATAACTTAATTATTTTAATAAATCTCCGTTAAGGGGCAATTCCGTCAATTCAGCACATATCCCCTCAAATTATAAATATATGAAATAGTCCTACTCAATCTATATATATAGCTCGTACGTAGCACCTTGTTAATTATGACTTCAAAATTGCCTTCCTGATTAGTAAGCGGAGAGTAAGTTCTGCAGTTTATTGGTTTTTTATTTTCTCTTTTCGTTTATTAATTCTTGTATCGATGTTGCTGGAGTTCTAGTTCTTCTGCCGTAGTTTCTCTTTTTATTATGCCGCTTGTGCCATCGATATCTTGAAGTCTTGAATGCAAGGGCATGATGAGTAAAATTAGTGGAAGTTATTTAAAATTTGAAGTTCAGATAGAACGATTAATTATTTGAGTCAGCATGCATGCGGTCTTTGATTCGTGTGTTTTTGTCGTTGTCTAATTATTTGTTCCATAGATCTATTTTCTGTGCAATTTTAGAGCGTTGTGCGCTAGATTTTTGTTTTTTCCGTTCAGAATACCATAATTTTGTACTTAAATATCTACAGGTATTGAAAATTTTGATTAAATTCATGAAAGTTGAGTCGTTAACGAGCGTTTGATAATTACCCGTAAAGAAGTTTACTTGAGTCCCTTGATCAACTGTGAAATAATTAACTATTGATGGGAATAGTTACACACGTAGATTAAGAAATTTTGTTGCCCATTGGCTTTCTTTGTTTGGTTTCCCTGAACTGAATCTCATCTCTCTGCCCTATCAACTCTTTTTCCTAAATGAAAATGGGGTTCTTCTACTCGTGAAAACTTTGATTTGGAAGCATGGGCGGCGGCTTGAGGCCCGTAGTCTCAGATTGGAAACAACCTCAAGGCTGTTTTTCGGTTTTAGTTAAACATGAATTAGAAGTATGACTTAGTCCTAGTTACAAAAGTCTCGTTGTTTTAGGAACCACTGCTTATGCGATTATTATTTAGAGTCATTGGAGATTATTAAATAGATCGATCTCCACTCTGTGATCAACCTAATTAAATTTATAGAATTGGGCTGATTTTGTTTTTTCAGAACGATCCCAATAATTTTGGAGCCGAGAAGACGTGCAGTGCTACACGGTGTAGAAGACAGATTTACGTTTGCCTCACCCAAGCAAGTCATGGAGTTCAGCGCGGAAGATGAATATTTTGATTGTTGCTCGCGTTTTTTTCTTCATCTAGTGAGAGCATGAGCAGGCAGCTGCAATCACAATCCTCACCTTGCTCCTCCGTCTCCTCTTCAGAAACAGTGTCATACCATCCCGAGTTGCCTGACGATGAGTTTGTCTACTATACCGTCAATGAATTGGACGCAATGGTAGAAGCAAAACAACGAGACGAAGAAGCGCAAAGATCTTTGGCGAGTTTTCTGTTGGATGCTCTTAGGACTGCCCATAATCTGGAAGAGTTATCCAGCGTTGAAGAGTTTGCGAACAGCGTGTACGCTCGTATTAACTTAATGGGTGGAGATTCCTCGGTACTTGAGGGTATGATAAGCCCCCTATTTCAATTGTGTCACATCGCCCACAATAAATATTCATATGTTTGGCAAAGTGTGGAAGAAGTGAAAGATCTTGAAGCATTTACAGAAACTGAGAGAGCTGTTTGCAAGCTGGTCAAGCAAGTACATAGTCAAATTGAAGAATCAGAAGCTAAGATCAAGCACTGGGAGGAAAAAATATGTGTGGGCGAGCTGGAACTTATGAATATTTGGGTTCAGATTAACCGTGCCATGAGTGACTTAATTGTGGGCAATGACGTATACAAAGAAGCTGATTTTGAGAAGCTGTGTCTGTCAAAGTTCTACGAACATGCTGAGGATTTGGAGCAATTCAGGGATGAGAATGGGCATTGGTATGTCGTGTTGGTTCATCTACATTGTAGGGAAAAGTGTTTGAAGGAAGAGATTAGACATGATAAAGATATGTTGACGTTGGAACTTCGGCATTTGAGGTATTTAGAGCAACTGGATCTTAGATACAATATTACTTTCACCATGATTACTTCGGCGAAGTCGAGATTGCAGCTCGAGGTTGTAAGAGTCATGTATATTAAAGAGATCGAAAGATTTATTAGAAAAGTGTGAGAAAAATACTCAAGGTCCTCTCCAAAAACAGCGTTGATGCAGGAAATTCTCTTTCTTCTTTTAAGTTGTTTTTGTTAGCTTAATGAAGTGCATGGACTTAAGCAGTTATATAGATGAGTAGTGTAATTTTGGGATGTATTAATTCATTGTGTGTTGCAACACTTGTTGGTTGTCAATCAATAATTCCTCTCGTTTGATTTTTTGACAATTATTTTCTGACATCTTGGTTTTTTGTTCAAAGTTGCCTGGCAGTACGTTGAAAACATCAAAGTAATACAGACGTCACTTCTGAGAGTTAGACACTTTTGTCTTTACATCTAAATACATGTTTAAATTTGTACGTAATGACCAACTATATCCGGCTGGGTAAAAAAAATTAAACTACCTGTGACTTTTTTGTACAAAATCCGTTGTTTATTTGTTTAATTAGTCAACGACGCTAGTCATTCATTCAAAAAAACAAAAAGTGAAGGTCAAGTCTATTTGGACATGGCCATAATTCATGCATTTGTCCATTGTTACGTTGGCTTCTCGAAGCTAGGTATGGTCAACAAGACTAACAAGCCCTACAAACATCCACATAGGATCTGCGTCTGATCATGTATTATATCTCTAGAAGCTATTTAATGAGATTAACAATCCGAGTCTGATCGATTTTATTGAGTCGTTGAAGTAAACACTGAAGAGCTTGTTTTCGACGCTACCTCAGAATGACGTTGAGAGCTTGTTTTCGACGCTACCTCAGATTGAGCGTCGCCAATTGTGGCGTTGGCGGGGAATGTTGGCGTACTGCGCACGCCTTATAGTAGCTCTCTACAAATAAAATACTCCCATGTGGGGGCTGGAGTTCTAAGGGAGAGAAAAGTAATGAAGGATTCAAGTGGTAACTTGGTAGTTTCAAAGCTTACTTGACCTGGACCATAGTAGTTTCGCTGAGTTCGTTCCGTGTCAATCGAGCGGCTCAAGTTATGGTTTGAGAGTTGAGATGATTTATATCAGTGGATATTTGCTGTAAATAACATGTATAGTTAGTAGAAAGATGGGTGGTATTATTATGAGATAAGAGAAATCATGTTAAGCTTTAAACTGAATTTAAAACAGTTCAAAAACTTCTATATCCAAATAATATACGAGTAATTCGTGTAAGTACTTAATGAATAAAATTTTAAATAAATAAAACTAAATTGAGTTGATCGGGCAATCCTATCTAATTGAGCTTCGTAGTTTCTTTTTTAATAGTTATGAATATTTTTTGGCTCAATCAACTCCTCTGGTAACTTAACAAATAACAAATACAAATCATATATATTTTAATCACGAGCTATATCCATCCTACTAATTACAAAGCATGTCATAGGTGAGTTCCCGAAACTAGCCTCGACTACTTCCCCGAGAAGCTGCCCGAGATTCTGCGACATAGTCCCCACATGCACTTGTGGGCGAGGCAACCATCTTCTCCCCCACTATAATACAACCCTCCCCCGTTTATCCCCAAAATCCTCCCATCCTCGGTAACCGACGCTCATTCCCATCTCCTTCTCTCCTCCCAATTGTCCCAATTAGCATTATTTGCTTGGCTCCACGGATATGGCAGCTACGGCCTCTTTGCACCCTAATTTTATGTGTTTCAGCATCTAATTTAAGATTTAGTTAGATTCGCAGTTAGGGGATTAAGTTTTTGGTAAGCTTTCAATTTTGGGGGGTGATTAGAGACCGATTTGGGCTTTCAATTGGGGTGAAGAGAGAGCGATCGACCTAGGAAATCATTTCGTGGCGTTTTTTAGTTACGCCGCCCGGAAAATGCCATCCACCGATTACCAGGGCTCGACGGCGCCGCTCACCGCCATCGGCCGCTCCCTCTTTAGCCTCCGCCGCGACGCCATGGACCCCCACCCCGACGCCGACCTCGACGCCTTCCAAAAGCAGGTGTTCGACCAGTTCCACGCCCTCGCCGGCGCCGACGAGGAGCTGCTGTCCCTGCCATGGCTCAGCCGCCTCCTCGACGCCTTCCTCTGCTGCCAAGAGGAGTTCCGCGTCATCCTCTTCGGCTCCAGGCCCGCCGCCCTCGCCCGGCTGCCTCTCGACCGCCTCGTCGGCGAGTTCTTCGACCGGAGCGTGAAGGCGCTCGACGTCTGCAACGCGATCCGCGACGGGTTGGAGCAGATCCGCCAGTGGCGCCGGCACTTGGAGATCATCACCTGCGCTCTCCGCGGCGGCGGCGGCGGCGGCGGCGATCAGAGGCCGCGGGCGCTCGGCGAGGGCCAGCTCCGCCGCGCGAGGAAGGCGCTCACCGACCTCGCCATCGCGATGCTCGATGACAAGGACGCCGGTGGGGTGCTCGCCCACCGTAACCGCTCCTTCGGCCGCCACGCGAGCAGCTCCAAGGACCCCCGGGCCGGCCTCTTCCGGTCGCTCTCTTGGAGCGTTTCCCGCACCTGGTCGGCGGCGAAGCAGCTCCAAGCCATCGGCAGCAACATCGCCCCGCCTCGCAGCAGTGAGGTCGCGGCGACGAGCGGTCTGGCGGTCCCGGTCTTCACCATGAGCTCTGTGCTCCTCTTTGTGATGTGGGCGATGGTGGCGGCGATCCCTTGCCAGGACCGCGGTCTGCAAGCTCATTTCTCGATCCCGCGCCACTTCTCCTGGGCGCATCCGGTCCAGTCCATGCATGACCGGATCATGGAGGAGTCGAAGAAGAGGGAGAGGAAGGGATCTTGCGGCCTGTTGAAGGAGATCTTCGAGATCGAGAAATGCGTGCGGGGCATGACGGAATTGGCCGATTCCGTCCGGTTCCCGTTGTCGGAGGAGAAGGAGGTGGAGGTGAGGAAGGCGGTGGAGGAGCTAGAGGAGCTACTTGGAAGGCTCAGGGATGGTTTGGATCCGCTTGAACGACAAGTTAGAGAGGTGTTCCATAGAATTGTGAGGAGCCGGACAGACGGTCTGGATTGCTTGGGTCATACCGACTAGAATAGAATACTAATGGTGATCTCCCTTTGTAGAGATTTGGTGTATATGCGAGGGAAGAAAGCATCTGCAATGCAAGATCATATTTCGTTTCTAATATGGTGCTTGTGGTGATCATGAAGAGAAGAAGAAGATGACTGTGTTGGTCAGCGATAATGCTAAGAAGGTAGTGCTTCTTGTGTTTCTATTCCTATAGATTTTGTATTGTATAGAGTAAAGGTCGGGCTTGGATGGACATAGTTCTTTCTTTGGCGTCCATGGTGTTTCGTTCTGCATTTTTTGTATGCTTAAAACTTATGTATATCTCATCGGTTAGTTGTTTTTTTCTGTTAGCTTCATTTTGTTTCTGGTAAGTTTTGAGTGTATCTGTTTTTTCCTGTTTGGCCAACTTCCTTGAGAAATTGTAAATGTATACATTATATGTTCTTTATGAACTTGAATCCTGAACATAGCTACAGTGATCAGCAACATCTCTGATGGCCGTATTTCTGTTTTTGGAGTATCCGAGTGGCAGTCTATGTTGCCCAAACACATACGGATAATTGGTCCTCTTGAAACTTGATCATAACGAACATCGGGTTTCACTAAAGATGCCACTGAATTGTGTCTTTCCGGCCATTCAACCATGATTGAGTTTGTTGGTCTGCGGAAGCAGACAGACTATTGCTGTTGTTTGTGTTGAATAAGTGTTTTCAATCGTGAGGTTAATTTGTAACAACTGTCAATTTTTCATGCCACATGGAGTCTTAATTTCACGGACGATTACAGGATTTCTTGGTGCCTTTGATATTGGAGGTCTAGTTCATTGTCTGGGTGGCAAGGAAGCCACTTGAATGATACGTGAAAATTAAACTTTTGTTTTGACTGGCCTTTCTGGAAAATCTAGCCTTTCTCTGGAAAGTGGGAACAAAAAGAGAAGAAAGGCTAGCCTTTCTTTGGGCAAAGATGGTTCTTGTGGACGCTATTTTGACTTCATTTGAGCTTTTAATTCTGCTCTTTTGTTGGCATTCGGCTGTAAATACTGACGAGTACTTTCAAGACTGACTGTAGCAGGGATTAGTTCTCGACATATCGGCTGTTTTTTCTTCAATAATATGTGATATTTGGAAAAGAATTCGAAAATTTCAATGTTACCTGATATTTGTGACGTCCCCCATTTCTTATTGTTCAAACCATAGTAACGTGGAACTTCCAGGTCATCCACGTCTGGAGTTGAAAAATGTTTCTTTGCAACTGGGAGGGTGTTACTGCCGATGACGTGCAACCAGCCTTTTCTGCGGTATGATTCTCTTTTCCTGAAAATACTTACATTGCGAGGTATGAGGTATGTGTCTAGTTTTCACCGTGATGTTTGGTTGTCATTTGTGAGACGCTACTGGAATGATGCAATTATATAGAAAGTTTGGGAGAGGGCATCTGAATATCTGATGTAGTCAATGTCCCACCGAGGCAGATCACAGGCGATTGACAGATCGTAGCTGGTATTTGTCAAATCCATTCACTCAAGGTTCGTATGCTGTTTCTTTTGAAGGCATCACCAATCTCATTAGCTAACCTTGTGGTCTGCTGTTCGCCAAGTAAATGCTGTGGTTAAGCTCTGAGGCCTGTTGGCGCTCCACAGAGAATGGCTTTATGTTTGCATCTATGGGCATCCAAAATACAGAAAACTGTTACGGTTTGTATGAAAAAAACACCATTATTTTCTTCCTAACCTAATTTATCTTCTGCACTTTGAGGCATTTTGACGAGCCACATTTTTCAGGTTGCATTCGTTCAATTTCGGGGGACAGTAGCAGCTAGCAATGCGGTTCATGGGAGGGAATTTGACTGGTTGCTGAATCTGATCTAAGCAGTGACTGGTTATTGAATCTGATCTAAGCAGGGGATGATGAGCCATTGTCGTAATATCTTCCACCTCCTAGTGGTCACTGTCCGATACCATTTTATCACTAGCACAAGGTTAGGGGTGGGTATGGATGCCCGATTGAAACTTGTTCAGATGCATGTACAATTCACAAAATATAGACGATTTCCTAAAACGGCTACAACACATCTCCATAATAGGAGAAAATCCTACACAATACTGGGATAGAAATAATACTCTATTGCAAATTAGAAATTATAAACCCAGACTTAACAATTAAGGCCCAAGACATGAAATATACAAATTGGGAGCAACAGGAGTGCGATATGCATATCAAACAGCTCATGGGCCTAGGACTGATTAGAAAATCCACAAGCCCACACAGAAGTCCAGCCTTCATTGTAAATAAAGGCTCGGAACAAAAACGTGGACAGTCTAGAATGGTCTTTAATTACAAAAGACTAAATGACAATACCAGGGAAGATGGATACAAAATTCCCGACAAAGAACAACTTATAAATAGAATACAGGTATCCAGATACTACTCAAAATTCGACTTAAAGTCAGGATTTTGGCAGATAAAAATGCACCCTGAATCTATACAATGGACGGCATTCTCATGCCCCAATGGACATTACGAATGGCTTGTTATGCCTTTCGGACTAAAAACAGCTCCTCAGGTATTCCAGAGGAAAATGGACTCAGTATTTAAACATTACACAGAGTTTACATGTGTTTACATTGATGACGTTCTCATCTTTTCCAAGACACAAGAGCAACACTATGCACACCTATACACTGTGCTAGCCTTGTTCGAACAACACGGGTTAATTATTTCCAAAAAGAAAATGGAAATAAATAAAACCCATATCTCCTTCCTAGGAACAGAATTAGGACAAGGAACAATACAACTTCAACCACATATTGCGTCAAAAATCCTTGATTTTCCAGACAAAATGGAAGACGCAAAACAACTGAGAAGTTTCCTTGGCATACTTAACTATGCTAGGAATTTTATCAAAGATCTTGGAAAATACACAGGACCTTTGTACAATAAAACAAATTTAACAGGGTTAAACTTCTTTAACTCTGAAGACATAAAACTTGTCAAGAAAATTAAGGCTCTAGTTAGAACCTTGCCTAAATTACATTTACCCCTTGACACTGATTATCTCATCATCGAATGTGATGGTTGTGATCAAGGATGGGGTGCTATACTGTTAAAGAAAGCACATAAGTACACTCCTAAGACAGAAGAATACATTTGCCGATATGGCAGTGGAAAATACAGAGAACAGACTGGCTACATGACAAGTTTAGATTTTGAAATTTTGGCAGTAATGTACGCCTTAGAAACATTTGAACTCTTTCTAACAGGAAAGAAAGAGTTTACCATCAGAACAGATTGTGAAGCCATAGTAAAGTTCTCACAACAAATAAAAGGAAAAACAAAGGGATTAAATGCCAAACGGTGGCTTAAATTCCAAAATTACCTCCTTACTAGAGGAACAAATATCCAGTGGGAACATATAAAAGGAAGTAACAATAAAACAGCGGATATTTTATCCAGGCTTCTATGCCAACATGAAGTTTGAAAACTTCTACAAAATTCAGGGTTCACGATTCCTTAAAATCGTACAAAAGTTTGAAAGCTTTAAAATTCAGGGTTCTCGATTCCTTAAAATCGAACACTACAGAAGTTTGAAATCTTCTAAAAATTCAGGGTTACCGATTCCTTAAAAATCGAACTAATTTATTTCTGTTCACATTTCAGACAAAAATGCCCCCCAAGGCAACTTGGGATTACAAAAACAAGGGCGACAATAACATGGAGCTTAGTCTCCGACCACACATGACAAAAGGGAAAGGTGTTTCTCGGAACATCCTCTCCTTCGGACAAACACAATTGGTATCTTACGAGAATACCCACAGACAATACATCAGCAAGGACTGTTTGCGCCTTGATGATTCACAACGATGCATAATCGACAACATTTGGAACATCAACAGCACAAACACCACTGAAAAGATTATGGTCATTAGTGCCTTAATCTTTTACTTTGGTAAAATACAAGAAAAGCCTAAGGGTAAGAATTTCTGTTGCTATGCCCTTTTCACTGGACCCAAATATGGGCTTTACAAAACATATCCAGAATTACAACAAGCCATAGGTGCAACAAAAGCCTCCTTCCGAGGATACTACAATGTCGAACAAGCCGCTGAAGAGGTAGCTGCTACTTGTGGGCCGTCTTATTACAGAAGCCCATTATTAGTCAGCAGCCCAGTTAATGAAGACACTTCCTATGCACAAGTAATCACAACTCCTCTCAACAGCCAAGACAAGCTTCGCTCACAAGTCGAATGCATATTTGAATTTTTGAAAAGAGCACAACAAGGAAAATACTCCCCACAGCTTGATACTTGCCTTAGAGTCAAGTATGACACAGAGTATGATATTAGGAGACCATGCAAGGCTCCATACACAACATGCAACCAGACTTACGCTTGCAGATGCCAGATCATCTACAGCTTAAGAAAGGCCTACATATCAGCAGAAGAATTTCCAGTACAAAACTACAGGGACGTACAAGTTACAATTGAAGCTATACTACAAACAGGATTACTGGCTGAGGTACTTTTTCAAAATGAAGAAGGTATCAAAAAGCTTCCACATTACATCCAGGATATCTGTGAAACAGCCTTGTTCAGAAAGGGAAGAAGACTCCGCCTAAAGATCGAGTCCTCTCCTCCTCTGTTCAAGAACAACACTCTTATTGAAGAATCCAACTGTTTCATTGCACTTGGATTAAGTTACAGCGACGAACTCCCCGAGTTGGACCAAGTGGACCTTGAGCCTGATTGGGAAGTTCTGCCCACAAACACATGGGCTTCTCTTCACAAGCAATTTGAGCTAGCCAGAGCCCATACACAAAGCTACAATTACTGTTGGACATCCAAGGTGTTGGAGAATTTCACCTTGATGCTAACAGGCCCAACATACAGGTTCTTCTGGGCCAAAGATTTCGGCCCATACATCCAGCCTTTCACCGAGTCAAAGAATCTCAAACTCATCGAGATGTTTGCCTCACTCACAACTTACAACGATGCTTCGCGTGACACAACACCAACTCATTCCGACAAGGACAGCAAAGACGACAAAGACAGCACTCAGACTCCGACAATAAATTTGGCACAGACAGACTAATGGAGGCGTGGTAGGCCCATCTATCCACCTTCTCTACATTATGTAAGGTCACTATTTGACCCACTTGTAAATAGTTTGTGTCGTTTTGTGTGAGTCATTGAGTCAGTGGATTGGAATCCGAAGATGATGTCTTAGTTGTGTGGTTTTTAAGCGACCCACGTGGTCCACCTCACTAACTGGTCATCGTCGGTGACTTCTCCACTTGTTTTTCTTTTTACGTGTCGAGTCTGTATGGAACGCTTAACTCTTAAGCGATCCTTTTTCTTTTCTTTCTTTATGTAAGGAATATGGGTAAGCGGGCAATGTTAAGACCCGGCTTCTCCCTTTGAGTCTATATAAGGGTTGTCCCCCTTCAGTTGTAAACACAGACGAAGAAATAAATTGAAGTTTCAGTTGCAATATGTGTGAGTGAGAACCCTCTCTCTTTCCGATTTCCGGAGGCAAGTTCTCTGGTCCCTTTTCAGATGATTTCCTTCTTCTCTAAACAATAGAGGTCGGAGGAATTATCTAGTACTTTGAAGTTCAAGAGTAGGTACCCCTGAAGAGCCGAAGATATCAAGACCGGATCAAGTGCTTCAGCGCCTTCTTCTTCAACAACAGGCCTGGGAGTCCCGGTGTAAGTCCCGTGTAGGCAGGTGGCCGTGATAGGGCAACCATTGGACAGAAGATCCCGTTGGATGAGTTGAAGACCAACAAGGCGAATCCGCAAGAAGATCCACAGGCAATAACAGGCTCTCAGGTACCTCTCTTTTACTTGATTTTACTAGATAATTTCCTCGCTCTCTATTCTTTGGACCTGAAAGAATATTATCTGTTGGGGACTATGACTTCGCCAATGGAAAGAGGAAAGGGAATTTGCTTTTCTTGCATCACACTTCCGGCTTTTGCGAACTTCTCTTCTTCAACCCTCCAGTTTGTTTTCACTTTTTAGTGTAACATTCACAGCATTTACACAGCCTTTTCCACAATTAAAACAAATTAATAACATTTAGTTGACTACAATCCATTCAGGTTGGATGCGACTCGGGCTAGGCCCAGAATTGTACCTTAGTCCTTCGTTGGAATGGATTTAGAACAACTAAATTTATAACATTTAAAAACACTAATAGCTGTTTTATACACAATCGGGGACGATTGGTGGCGTCTTGACCTGACGACCACTCCTGATTGGAGGGATAATACAGTTAACAAAACAGAAAATTTTATCCTTACAGGGATTTAATTTTCGACAAACATTAATTTTGGCACTGTTCACTGAACAGAGTCTGACAGACTTAGTTTCCGCCTGAGTCATGTACAGATAGTTTAAAACATCCGAAATTAAGTTGTCATCGCAAAATGGTATCAGAGCCACAACGATCTAAGGATCAATTAAACAAGACAAGATCTTTATTTTTACAAAATAAAGATAGAGAAATTGGAAAAATAAGAATAATTAAACAATCTTTAGACTTAAGATGGTTATTTTACAGGCTATGCCTGGAAGAATATCATATTAAGAAAAATAAATATGAGTAAACCACAGGAAAATTTTAACTTAACAAAACAAACAATTTTCAGAGAAATTACAGGTAAAAACCTGAAAATTTCCATGTACAATTGGATCGCCTTAAAAAATAGGCAACGCCAATTCTACAATAGACAAAAATGAGTTCTCACAATTTAGAATATCTAAATCTGGAACTCACTCCCAGACAAAAGTCCATCAAGTATGAGGACTTCACACTTAACTGTTGGGCATATGATCCAAAGCATAGTCATTCTCTGCATGGATCAGACTCACAACAAAACACAGTTGTGGACTTGCTATTAAACCTAGCAAGATCTCTCGAATATTATAACAAGAGATACCACAACATAAACACTACAATAGCTAATTCTATCGGAGAGAAGAATAAGCTAATTAAACAATTGACAGAAAATATTGAGTACCTAAAAGTTACTCAAAACAAACTCGACAAGCTCTTTAGAGGGTTAAATCTTACAGATCTACCCTTAAAGCTTGACATTATAAGACTCAGCAATTTAATTGAGTCTAACAAGCCAAGAGAAACAGAGACACAGTCTCGACTTCTCTTAGAACAATTAAAAGCTCAAGTAGAGCTTAACAAGAAACATTTTGATTCAGAAATAACTCGCATCCAGGAGTTAATTTTAGAATCAAAGAATTGGTAGAAGATGACGGACGAAATCCGCTTCCAAAACAAATTCTACCAAGACGCTGTAGACTATACTCAGAGTATGGCTACAGAAAAACACAATAATGGCTACATCATCCCTCCGGATGCAGCAGCCAGACAAACAGTTTTTAATTGTCAACAAAATAATGTAATTATTGCAATGTTAACAGATTTACATTACAAGGTTCAAGCTTTAAGCATACAGATTGAAAGACTTCAATCAAATGCTAAAATCAATGAAACCTTGGACAACATTACAAAGAATCTTGAGAATCTTTCATTAGGAAAGAAACTCGAGGAACCTCCTAAAGTGAAGAAAATTCTTTACTTTGGAAACAAAATCCCAGGTTTTGAAGGAAAAGGGACTATAATTGAATAAAATGAACAATTTGTCCCGAACCTTACAAACAGCCTTAGGTCCATCCAGGACCCTAAGAACTGAACAACCGTCTAGCAGCTGGCTAGACAGATTTTTGAGAAGAGGTAGTTCCTCAAATAATACAGCTTCTCAAGAACTCGAAGACATTATAGATGTCGAAAATAATCTTGAGTTATTTTCAAACAGACAATTAAACAATTTAAATCCTACAATTCTCTACAGAACAAATAGAGTTTTTAGCAGTAACTCTATTTACAGGCATCAGAGAACAGAAGCTCTTCATTTACCCTCTGGTAGAGAAGAGAGACTTACCTTGATAAGTCCAACTTCTGTAAATCAGTTGTTACAAAGACAACACAATTACATTCATCTTGGTATGATTGTAATAGGCATTAGAGGCCTAACAAGAAAACAGAACGGAGGAAGAGTCTTCCTGATCCTCTATGATGACAGATTTCCAAATCCTAAGCAGGCTATTATCGGATTAATAGAATGCGACATGAACAACAACATGGGAATTGTTTACATAAGTCCCAATTTTTCCATGTTGATCAAAGATTTTAGCAAGTATATTAAGATACTTGTTAAAACACAAGGATATGACAGCTTCTCAGGGAATAATATCCAACTTGATATTGTTTTCATGGGAAGAACATCAAACAACATGAATCACAAATACAAAGTTAATATAAACAACATTGTAGATTCATTGTCTTCTCATGGAGTGAGTTTTCTACAACCACAATCCATGAACCCAGCCTTTGAAAACACCGAATGGACTTTCAGTCTCAGACCTCCTTCTGAGATCAGTGTCCCTACGCAACATCACATGTTCATAGAACCTGATAATACTATCCATGTTAGATTCTCAGAATACACAAGGGAAACTGTTTCTGATGATGAAACAGAATCCATAAAATCTGAACTGGAACCTCCTAGACATAGTGAACACTATTCTAGAGATAAAAATGAGCGAAGTTTCAGATAACAGAAACATGGATTATGTCTACATGGACCGTGACATAGCCCAATACTTTACTGATAATGAGCTTCAGGCCCATTATGAACAAGACATTGAACACGGTAAAGAGCCCAAAGGCTATACAATTCAAAGGAACATTTTAGGCCATATTATAGCCTATAAAAACAAAGAAACTATCTCGGTTACAGAAATTTCTGAAATAACCGAAAATCAACAGATTTTGATGAATCCCGAAGCGTCTGCCGCTTCCTCATCAATCCCCAGAGTTCACATGCCACCTGAATCATTCAACTTCAACGATGGATATCCCCCAAGGATACCCATACCTTTGTACACGAATGATAACAGACTGGTAAAAACTCGAGGAAAAAGACAACCGAATGAACCTTATTACTTCCCCAGCGAAAAGGTCATTCTCAACATTACCGAGGCTGATATTCAGACCTTTGACAACTACATTACGCAATGGACGGCCAATGTTGACCG